>JAFJYG010000531.1:0-37222 GCA_017366145.1 Cadophora sp. M221
CTGAAGAGCCGAAGGGGTCGAAAAGGGGCTCCATACCACCTACACGCTAGCTAGGCTTATAAGGGCCTGCAGCGTATAAGGGCAAGGGAGAGGGGTGTATTAGTGGTTCTTTAAAGAATGGAAGCAATTGTAGCTAAAAGGCCGGGGGGTCAAAGGTCCCGAAAAGAGGGTGTGTGAATTTCTGTTTTACTTTCCTTGAATGTTACTACCTGATGTGGAATTTTGTGCTTATGACACTAACGTCCATCCCTACGTGCCGGAAATCCCTGCGTGCCGGAAAAAATGATAGGTACTTTGATTTCAAGGATCGTAAAATTAGTGCACACCTTAATGGATTTTGCATTTTCTTTCAAGTTAGATTCTATAGCCACTCCCGAACACCCTAAATACCTTCGACCAAAAAAATCACGTTCGCGTCGTCGCCCTACGTCTGATTTGCAAAGAGTCTTCTTTTATATCTTAGCGGACTTCCTCTCCTACAGCTACTCGTCGGTTTCCTGACTTTTTTTGAAATATTACCGACTTGTACCAACAGGTCGGTATTAGCAACTTGGACATATTAGCAACTTGAACACGGCCTTTTCGGCTTATTTAATTACTTTAAAAATCCAATTCTAGTTCGTTTGACTTAATTTTTTCATAGAAAAATGCAACGTAGCTAAAAGAATAATTACTAAACCAATGCATTAGGGCTAGGGCTAGTTAATACGGTGTTGTTTTGAGTTAAATACGAGTTTAGGATGAAGATTTTGCAGGTCTTGGTGCCTCGGAATATCCCGTAGGGCACCGACAGGGGTGCGAATTGCGTCTGGATTTCCCCCTCTAACACGTAAAAACGCGATTTATCTTACCTATACATACACATTTTAATCCGAACCACGAACTACGCCTACTATGGCGAAATCTACGCCTCAAATAAATCGTGGAGGGTCTAAGAAGGGTAAGAAGAGGACCCCCTTGGATGCTAGGATTGCTCGTATACGGAAGATGCCCAAATACAAAACCCCCGCATATATGAGCCAGAAAGCTAAGATTCAAGCTGCTTTGGAGGCATATGAGAACCCCGACGACACCGAAATCACTAGTCTACGTATCGCCGCTGGCGTGTTTAATGAAGTTAGCTACTCTACTTTAAATCACTAGTATAAGAAGAGAGATTTAGGTGGTTTAAAGACTTTGACTAAGAATGGTGGCCATAACAAGAAGTTGAATGAAGCTTAAGAGGCTTTTTTAATATGGTATATTAATATGGCTATCGCAAGGGGCTTTTTTATGAGATATGATATAATTATTGCGGCCGCAATTATAATATTAAGTTTCTCTATGAAGGTTTTCCAGCGAATTGGATAGTATTAGGCTAAACGATGGGTTAAAAGAATGAACGCTGTTGGCCGATATTATGCTTTATGAACTACTTTAATGAACTAAAAGCGTAAAGATTGTATAACGATTGGAGAAATTACTAGTTGCTTTGAAAAGTTAGCTGCAGTAATGGCTAAATACTTAATACATTGGAAAAATATCTTTAATATAAATAAAATTAGCTTTTGGGTTGGGTGTATTAGTAGTACAATGGTTATTACGCACAAGAACATTAGGAAGGTACGTTTTTCCACCTAAAAGGCGCTTATCCCGATGACTAAGTGTGTATTGACTGTTTTTAGGTTTACACCCGTGACCCTGTCGATCGCGAATCTGTGTTAGTTATTGAGTGTATCTTTGCCGCTAGCTACGCCATTAATTGCTACATTATTATGCCGGGGGCTGTCTACTTAGAAAAGATGTTTAACAACAACTTACCTTTAGGCACAAAGATCTCTTGTAGTGAAAAGGGGTATTTCAGTGATGAGCTTGCATTAGAATGGCTTAAATACTTTGATTAATAAACTAGAGGCCGCCAACAAGGTTAATGGCGTCTTTTGATATTTGATGGCCATGGTAGTTATATAACGTATGAGTTTATCTTTAGGTGTAAGCAACTAAATATTGTACCTTTTTGTTTAATTGCTCACTCGACGCATGCCACACAATTATTAAACGTTGCTTGTTTTTAGTCTAAAAAGCATTGGCATGAACAAGCAATTGAAGATAGAATTAAAAACGGTTGCAATACTTTCACTAAATACACCTTTTTTTAATGCCTTCACCAAATCAAAGCCAAAACCTTTAAGAAAGAGACAATTTAGTTAGCCTTCAGGCGTATTGGCATATGGCCACTAAACGCGGATGTTATTATTTCAGCTTTTAAGCTTACCCAGGATACTCAAATAGGCGATAAAGACACCGGTGGACGAGTGTATAATTATACCTTGGATAATTTATTTAATATAATTAATATTCCTGCATTCAATGAACTTGTATTATGCTGGGTACTAGTTAATAATCGATTTTGGGAGGTCGAAACCGCGTTAAACGACGAATACGATTATATTTCGTGGATTCAGGATAATAGGGCTTTCGACGATAAGCCGAAGGACGGAATCCAGCTCCCATAGCTCCCACGTGACGGAAATATCGATATTATAGACGACTTGATAGCTCCATTAGCAAGCTCTCGTATCAACGAATTACTTAATATTCAAGATTCAATGGAGGCAGTTACTCCAGAGCAACCTTCGCAACCTAAAGGTGTAATAGACTACGGCGATTACGGCTTTGGAAAGACGGCGGAAGATCCACGTTGGTACAAAAAGACGCCATTTTTTGATACACTATACGAGGCTAAAGGAATTAACGCACACGCCGAATTTCTAGAAACCTACGAAGATATACTATTATCTTCATCAAAGCGACTTTTTAATAAGAAATTTCGAAAAGGTAGTACGATTAATGCGATATTGGCCAACGCCGCGCGCCAAGAGCTTACTTTAGTTCTAAGTATTACCTGGGGCAGCCAATCCCTTGTACTTAATGACGAAGATAGTGCCAAGAGAGTCAAATCACGCGGCGGAGGCCGTGTAATCTCCTCTGAGGAAGGGTTGCGAATCATTGGCGAGAGGAACAAAGCTGCCTAGGAGTCTAAACTTACGAAGCTCCGCAAAGAGGCAAATATTGCTAGAAATGTATTAAAGTTAGAAGAAGAGAAGATTACTAAGGCTTTGGCTTGATAGCAAAAGAAAGAAGAAAAGAAGATTGCGAAGGTTTAAAAAAGAGTGGAAAAGACACGCATTCGAGAGGAGAAAGCTTAGGCTAAAATACAATATAAACTCGACAAAGCTGCGAAAATACAGGCCTTAATTGGTACTAGGAAGAAGCCTAGGGGTTGGAAATCAAACACAATTAGAGGGAAAGAGGCCACACAGCAAGAGCCTATGGTTATGGCTGCATTTCAAAGACCAATTCGCACTAAGAGACCAATACAAAAGGCGATTGAGATCCCTAGCAACACAGAGCAAAAGAGTAGTAGTGATATTAAGAGTATAGTAGAGTTAGATTTATTTGCTAATTCCGATTCTAACGTTAATTTAACTGATAATAGTGGTGGTGGGCTTGTAAATTACAATGATTACAATTGAAGGGTGTTAAAGTTGGTGGTTGGATATAAGATTACATAAGCGAGTGCACCTAAAGTTTTACTTACTTTAATTAATTACAATACACAACATGAATTAAATAACGTTATTTAAGTTATAATTAATGCAAAATTTTATTCTGAATCTAATAGTTTATCCTCGAAGTTAATTGTATTAATAGTAAAAAAGTTATTTCTTAATTAAGACGGTATTTACCGTGTCCAAGTTGCTGATATGTCCAAGTTGCTGATACCAACCTATTGGTACAGGTCGGTAATATTTCAAAAAAAGTCAGGAAACCGACGAGTACACCACTGATCTTTTACCATCTCTAAAATTCATAGAAGGGTCTTAGCCAGGTTCCTAGGCTACCCTACTATGCGGGAGATCGTTGATAGCCTTATGGCGGCTATGACATGCAGATTTATACATAATGGCCACGCGATTTGGTACCTCGGATCGAAGCAAGTGACGATCTTGGTCTTAGTAGGGAACAGCCCCTCACACCCCATAGTAATCTACTGCCTGAAATTCAAGGCTATAGAATCGAACTCTAAAGATCGAAGGTAAATTCAGGATCCTAGATTTCTGTTTCTATCATCCACTCTCTATTCCCTCAGCTTCCTTTGCAGCGACAAAAACAAATCATGCTCAACCGAAATTGGCTTCGAATATGATATACCTATGGCCTCCAGAATTCTTGCTTAAGTGATTGGTCGGTCTTGTGCGCTTCAGTGATGTACAACAGTGTTATTGCGGTGAGGCTGCCTCAGCTGAGTCCGCCAGCCTCAACACGACGTTTTCTCCAACTTCACTTCGCATTTATATTGATTCGACGGCTTAACAACTAGCCAAAACCCTACCCTACTGCGACTCGCGAATCATTCGAATAATGCGTTTGCTATAGTTTGACGACGATAGCAACCTCAGGCTGATAGAGTTCTTTGACGACGACATACCCGAGTATGCTATTTTTTCACACAGATGGGAAGCGGGGGAGATCACTTTCAAAGATCTAACGGACGGCACGAGTGAAGCCAAGGCTGGCTACGGCAAGATACAATTCTGCGGAGATCAGGCGAGGCGTGATGGATTGGAATACTTTTGGGTCGACACATACTGCATCGACATATCGAGCAGCGCCGAGCTCTTGAAGCTATCAACTCGATGTTTCGCTGGTACCAGAAAGCAGTCAGACGCTACGTTTATTTATCGGATGTTTTGATACGGAAGCGGAAAGCACGCGATACATTTGCCAAGTGTACTTGGGAATTTGCTTTCCGAGTAAGCAAATGGTTTACACGAGGCTGAACCTTACAAA
The DNA here is from genome assembly GCA_017366145.1 of Cadophora sp. M221. Classification (NCBI taxonomy): domain Eukaryota; kingdom Fungi; phylum Ascomycota; class Leotiomycetes; order Helotiales; family Ploettnerulaceae; genus Cadophora; species Cadophora sp. M221. Next base: position 4,834 of record JAFJYG010000531.1, read on the forward strand.
AACTCCTTGCTTTAAGATCAGTTGAGTTCTTGTCCTAGGAAGGCAATGTACTAGGTAATAAGAGAACTCTTAAGTAATAAATCCACGAGATTACCGGAATTCTTGCTATAGCGTTTCGAGAATATCCTCTCCCAATTTGACGTTGAGGAACGATTCTCATGGGCGAAAAGTCAATAGACTACACGCGGAGAAGACAAGGCGTGTTTGCTATTTGGCATTTTCGATGTCCAAATGCCCCTTCTTTATGGCGAAGGAGAAGCCAAGGCGTTTTAGCGACTCCGAGAGGCAATTGATAAACGTTTCAGGGGTAGGTCTTATTCATACGATTAATGCTTAACACACTGTTAAGACTAGCGCTAAGTAGAGTTCAGGCCCTGAGAAAGACCAACTTCGTCACCTACCGTATGCTGATGAGGCGCCCTTCAACTCTTCCAACCGCCAACACGAATCCACCTGCCTCCCTAACACTCGTGTCGACCTTTTACAAGAGATATATGACTGGGCTCATGGAAAAGATGGACAAGATGAGCGATGCATCTTCTGGCTGAGCGGCCTAGCTGGGACAGGAAAGTCAACAATCTCCCGCACCGTCGCCCGTAGATGCAGTGAGCAGAAGCGTCTTGGAGCCAGTTTCTTCTTCTCATGGGGCGGCGGAGACGTAACCCATGCCGGCAAGTTTTTCACAAGTCTTGCCGTACAGCTCGCGAATGCTATACCATCTCTTTAAACACATATCTATGATGCTGTGAGGAAGCGGAGCGATATTGCGAATCTGTCTCTTTAAACCAGTGGCGCGAGCTTATTATCCGTTCGTTAAAGTTAATAAAGTTAAATAAGCCCTCATCTTTATCTTCCTATCTACTTATTATCAATGCCCTTAATGAGTGTGACAACAAAAGCTATATTCGCACAATTTTGCAGCTTCTAGCTAAAGCTCGATCATTAACGACTATAAGACTTCAAGTTTTTTTAATAAGCAAACTTGACGTTCCAATTCGACACGATATACGTGCTAATTATCTCACAAGCCGAACACCAAGACTTCGTACTACACGACATACAGCCAGTAATTATCAATCATAATATATTTTGTTTCTTAGAACACTATCTAAGGATAATTAAGCAAGAGTAAACTCTTGGGTCCAAGTGGCCAAGCGATAAAGTTTTGAGACAACTAGTTATCCATGCTGATGAACTTTTCATTTGGGCGTTAATAGCGTATCGTTTTATAAAAGATAGCAAAGGATTTGCTAAAGATAAGCTTAATAAGATTCTTAAAGGCGTTAGCTTTAAAGGTATACCGAAATAGTATCTCAACCAAATATATATCACTGTACTTCAAAACTCCATACCTACCACCTTCAAACCATTAAAGAAAGTGCGATAATATACAATGCAGCGAAGAATTCTTGGAAGCATTGTTATCTTATTTTCCCCCCTTTCTACTGCCTCGCTAGCAAAGGTAATTAGCATCTCTAGGATACGAATTACGCAAACTCTCAAAAAGACTACAAGCTATCCTAAATATTCCAAAGAATGTTGCTAAATTACTCCGCCTCCACCACCCTTCATTCCACGACTTTCTCCTCAACAAAAATCAATGTAGGAATTACTAGATAAACGAAAAGAAGGTACACCAGTTAATAGCTACCAACTGCATACGGGTAAACTAAAGACTTTTACCCAGCGGATTGCTGAACTGGATGATCCTATACCTAAAGGTACTTATCCCCCCTTTCAATGCACTCGAGCAAAATCTGATGCGGCGTAGATTTTAATCTAAAGGAAGATGTCGAAGTACAGAGCACTAACGACAGTGGATCAGAGGAAGGCGAGGATGATTTAGCTGGCACTGAGCACTATATCAAAGTCAAGTAAATGCACTAGTCAATGTGCTATAAGTCTCTGCTAATTAAGTTATAGTAAAAGCAAGCTATTAAAACCTGAAGAAGTTGCCCTTGGACCTAAATACTCTAAATCGCGAATCAGCCGGGAGGCCTTACTCAACGATGATAATGAGGACGAAGAAGAAGGCTCGGAATCCGAATTAATAGCAGAGAAGAGTACAAACTTCCGCTTCGCAGATCCAGAAGACTCGGATTTAGAATTGGACGTCGATCAGGAGGAAATTGATAGTGACGAGGCACTCGGCGAAAGTAACGAGGAAAAGTTCAAGGACTTTACATTCAGAGGAAGTGGGAAGCCAAGAGAACCGGCTGGGAGCAAGAAAAGGCCGACAGCATCGGACTTTATGTCTGAAAGCGAAGACGAGGACAATAGTGTTGCGCTGAATGGGGATGACTCTGACGAGACCGACGAAGATGTGCTGGATGTTTCCGACCAACACTCAGAAGATTCGGATGCGGACGAGGAGTCAGACAATGATCAAAATGCGAAAGATGATACCGAAGAGGACAAGGAATCCGAATCTAACAAAGATGCGCAAAGTGAGAATAAAAAGGACGAGAACGAGCGTCGCGCCGAACTCCGCAAGATCATAGGCAAGGAGCAACAAAGCGTCGTGGCTTCAATCACTAAAGCAGCTAAAGCAAATGCAGCAAAAGGCAATGCAGTCAAGAAGCAAAGAAAGGCATTTGATTCTCTTCTTAGCGTCAGGATGGTTCTGCAAAAGGCGCTCATTGCGTCAAACTCTATGTCAACAGTTAAAGAGAAAGACTCAAAAGACTCATCCAACCAACTATACAAAGCGGCAAAGGAAGCTAATATTAAGCTATAGAATACCCTTGACGGCCTCAGAAACCAATTGTCTAAAGCTAAAGGTGCCAAAACGGGGCAAAAGCGAAGGCGAGGCATTGAACTATCTACTTCCTCATCCGACATCTAAGACAGAATACAAAGCGCAGAAGTGGCTATAATCGATGCAAGACAAACCACACTTGAGAAATGGTCTTCGAAGGTCCAAGGCACTACCTCTTACCCATCTCAAGAAAGCTCAACCCATCGGCACCTCAACAGTCCATTACCTCAGTTCTACAAGGTTAACTTACTAATTCAGAACATCTCATCCAAAAGACTAAGATCCCAAGAGCTTACGCCCCAATCCAAAGAGATGCTAAGCTTACTGAGGACCCAAATATCCACGACGATAGCAATTTCTACAAGATACTTCTGAAAGAGCTCGTCGATTAGAGACGTGTGGAGTCATTGACAGCACCAGCGGCTAGAAAGGCGTTGCAGTGGACTACAGTAAAAGAAGTCAAAACGAGGAAGAATGTTAACATAAAAGCTAGTAAAGGCAGGAAAATGCGTTTTACAGTGCACGAGAAATTGCAGAATTTTATAGCGCCGGAGGATCGCACGCAATAGAGACTAGAGGCTATTGATTTGTTCTTTGAGAATTTGTTAGGTCAGAAGATGAATTTGAGTGAGGAGGATAATGAAGATGCGGAGATGGAGGATGAGGTTGATCCTATGGAAGCGCTAGTATTTGGAGCTTAGACAGTGTTTTGTAATAATTAATGCTACATTGCCAGTCCAACTTCAAAAATATTGCCAGAAGCCGCTGAGGCTGAGCTGTGACTGATTGGTGCAAACAGGTATCGAGAAAATGGATGCTCGGGTAGGAGTGTGATTGGTGAGTTCATTAGAGTGAACCTTGGAATTTGCATTTTCAGCTGTGGCTCAGTACAACACTTCGATGCGGCTGATTGTATTTTTTAGACTGGACTCGGTCTAGAATTTAAAACCTCAACCTAGCCTGACCACAAACGTCTACACAAATCGCATGGCAGAACTTGTCAATGTAATGGAACCGTCACAACATCAGCATCATGTCGTCGTCAGACTCGCCTACAAGTCATGAAACAATCTACAATTCTCGTCACCTAGATCAGCATGTTGACGCCAGACATACTAGCAGCGGTGACGATGTGAGACGGCAGCCTGATCTCATGATCAATGCCGATACTGCCTCAAAGTACCCAAACCATTTGGCGACTCGTCGAAAGCCCTGTCCGTCTAACTCGCAACAGCCTCTTCTATCGGCTTCCAGTACGGATTTTGACTTAGTAGACGGTCCACCTTCCCCAGCTCACGACGATAACGACAGAGCGACGTTAGATAGTATTGAACACTCAGCTCTCAATACTGATGAGGACCCCAATGTTGGAACCCGTAAGCTGAGCTACTTGAGAATCGAATAAGAACTTTTGGCTGACTATCACCGAAGCCTGGATCCCAAACTGTCCAACAAATTCCAGCATCTACTTCGGCAAATCAAATTGGCGAACGATTCTCAACTTGCTGCTATCGATCTACTCTACTGTATTTTCTGCTTTATGGCTTTTGATAGCTATAATCAGGCCGCGATATGGCCGGGCTATTCATATTGGAGGCTATCTTGCTCCATCAACTGCGTCGACCCTCTTCGCTCTGTTCGCGAAAACAATCGAAATATCGTCCGTGACGATATTCGTCACGTTTCTTGGTCAGGTTCTTACTCGGCGCTCAATAAGTTCACGAGGCGTCACAGTAGCAGATATGTCGATGCGAATCTGGATGGTCCAGCCTGGATTCCTCTTCACTCACTGGAATCATTTCAAGATTGTTGGCTTCACGATACTTGGTGGGGTATCGCTTCTGGCTACGCTGGCTATACTGCTCTTTACGACAGCTTCTGATGCACTGGTTTCACCACGTCTCAGAGACGGCGGCTGGGACGATATAACGATGTATTCTTTGGTCCGGGGATCCTTTGCAAACCCAGCTCTTCTTCAAAGCGATTGCAAGACTCCCATTGGTGTAATTGAAGACCCTATGTATAAAGGGCCGGTTTGTGTGTCTCTACGAAATGCTGGTCTATCATTTTCTGACGTCAATTCTTGGCTTGATATATGGGCAGATATCGAAGCTGCGGGAGATGGAATATCGGATGACCTGAATCAACGACCCGTAGCAACTAGCTCTATCTTCCCAGACGCAACGGTTCAAGGGAGTTGGGTCCAGACCAAGGCCTATTCTGTATTGGAAAACTACACAAAGTTCGGCCGAATTATCAACAACGTCACTCTTTCCATGCCACACAGTGGAATCTATCACGCCAGCAACACAAGATCTACTCAGACTGGCAACTACCAGCGATCCATACACGCATCTATGGTGTCGCCGTCAAGTAATGTTATGTGCGTCAACATGAATCGCTCAGAACTTGCGCCACTTATATATGTCGAATGGCCACACGCAATGCTTTCCAACGCAAGTCTAATACCTGGCCAGAAGATCCCTGATCCAGACTATGCAAGGACCATCCAGCTTCTCCCAGATCACGACTACCTCAACGGGACGATCGTCGATGACATTTTTAACTGGGGTTCTGCATACCAAAGAATGCCTCCAGTCTTTCCAATGGTATGGTGGCATCAAAGGACCGCATTATGGTCAAATCAGAAGCGAATATTGATTTCTTATTTAGTGGCCGCTAGACTATAATTCCATCGTCAATGTTTCCGTTCCGCAGTCAGATTCGATATATCTACTCTTCAAGGCGGCTTCACTTGACGATTACACAGTCTGTCAAATGCGGGCATTCCTATCTCCCAATTGTTCAACAAGATACACCTCGACCATCTCTAATCGTACGATCGAGGCGCATTGCGAAGATCCAACTGATGATCGTTCGTATCAACATGATACGAAGAACGCACGGATAGTTGCAGCTCAAGATTATCGAAACGTTGTGTCGCAATGGGCTTTAACTATGTCTCTGAATACCGGAATCAGCAATGCGAATTCCTCGATGGCACGACTACTTTCTCAGTTCATCCTTGGAGTTCCCTCATTCGGAAGTGTCACGTTGAACCCTTTGAAGCCATCTCTCGCGGAAGCTTTGTCGGTTATGTCATGTTCCATGTTATCGAAAAGTAGCATCGACTCGCCCGCACGCCACTATTGGGATTACGCCTCCCTGTCCCTAGACCCTGGGGTCTGGGAACCGTTCAATGCCAGCATTAACTCCCAGCAGTACGCCTCTGGACCTTCCGAAGCTTGGCAAGGATGGTTCTACCTGATTTTAGTGGTCATGTGTGTGGGCAATGCTACATGTCTCGGATACTTTCTCGTACGTATGGGATTGGTCATGGACTTCACGGAGCCGCAGAATTCGTTTGCACTCGCAATCAATAGCCCGTGTACCGAGAAGCTTGCAGGATCGTGCGGAGGAGGACCCCAAGGTATGCAGTTGAAAGTTGGGTGGAGGTTGGAGCATAACAAGGACAATCATTACTATCTTAGAGTAGATGAGGATCAGTCGCAGAGATCAGATGGCTACGAACTTCGGATGAGGCGACGCGGAAGTAGTGTAGCGAATCGGGATGAAGAATAGGATGACTACTATTCACAAACCATTTTCAGTAGTTTTGCCACATTCTCAGCCTTTCGTTAAGCTCAATTATCTCACTAAACCTTGCGACTCCGTCTAGAATGCCAGAAGTCCTCACTGCCGGCTGCAACATTGGAAAGTCTCAACAACAAATCTACCTTCCCCTTCACAATTCCTCCCTCAAGCCAACTTTGCCTCAATACTTCCCCAACACCTCAATCTTCGGCGTCGTAAACACGCCCCAATTATCAGCCGCCTTCGGATCCCCAAACGATTTCAACGTAGCAAAACGCATCGTATAATTGCCCCTCTCAATCTGACTTCCATTCCCCAGCTTCCTAAACCACCAATACTCATGATACGCCGACGTCGTCTGCGCATTGCGGTACACATCCGTCACCGGATACGTGAACGTGTCATCGGGATCATAGAACCTCAAATCAAAGTTACTGACTTGGCCGGCTCCAATCCAACACGTGGCTGGTCCAATGTAGCCATTCTGCCCGACGATGGGCGGGTATACCCAGTTGCGCTCTACCCAGTTGGAGTCGAATATGTCCCAGCGCACTTGTCGTGTGCCCCATTTTAGTTTGCTGTAGATTTTGGGGAAGTCTTGGGCGGTTGGCCCGGTTGAGCTGAGGTTGAATGTGTATCTGGGAGAAGTTAGAGGGAATGGTGCGGGTGGAAAAGGGCGACGGGTGGAGAGGGCGGCTTACGAGGATTTTTCCTTGATGTCTATGAATGCTACGCTTGATCTTGAGAATGGATAGGTTTTGCGATAGATGGGAGTCATCTCTTTCTTCAAGTCTGCTGCTAGTCCTGGTTGTTGTTAACTCCCGAGAATATTGCTGTGAACTGAGCTTAGACTCACCTAGATACGGAACGGATAGTTGCTCTCCATTATTTCCTGATATGATGATTTTGCCGCTGTAAATTGGCAAAGTAGCTGCGTTCCAGCCCTTGGAGTCCGGGTTCTGAAAGTTGACACTGGATTCAAAACATTAGCACAGCCTCGATGTCCGAATCAATGTGGGAACATTGGAAACCCACCTGACGGACTTGCTCTCTCCCGTTTGCAAAGTGAAAGATCTGGGGAATGTGATATCCACGGGCAGACTCTTTGGAGTCAGGTCAGTGAAGCTCTCGAGTCTAGCATCGTCATTTGCGGTCAAAAGAGGGTAGAATCCAAGGACTTCAACCTCAGCAGCAGCTTCGCCTGGAAACATATATCTGACAGCCTTTGCTCCGGTATTGGTGACAGCCACGTTATGGTAACGACTGAATCGTGACGTGTCGTTAAGGGAAATCTTGTTGAACTCCAAAGATGTTGTGTAGTTCATGACTTTGAATGCGTTGATAAGTCCGTTTCCAACTTAGGCAACCGAAGCAGTGTACCCATAATTGGTAGCTGTCCCATCAGACCCTAGATAGTGGAAGAATCAGTAATGATCACGTCCGGGGTGGTTTCGGGGGTCAGCAAAAGAAATGTCTCGTGCGTATCTTGGAACATTTAAAAGAGGAAAACGGGCTTCGCCGATACTTACGAGGGAGCGAAGTACCGCTTGAGATCAGACGTTTTGCCAATGTATTCGCGAAGCCTTTTCCGTGAACCTTTCGTCCTGCATGAACACTGATGTACAGCGCAGCCACACCCGCAACATACGGACAAGCCATGGATGTGCCACTCAACAGTGCAAACGTGTTATCCATATACGTGGAGAAAACCCCACCTCCAAGAACAGCAATGTCAGGTTTAATTTACAGATCATAGAGCGCTCCCCACGAAGTGAAGATACTTGGTCCGGTTTTTTACCATTTCCGCACAGTTAATAAAAATGTTCTTCAAGGGGTGTATCCCAGATTGGATTCAACTGAAACCAAAAGTGCAGGCACACTGGAACGCTGCGGTGCAGACGCTTGAGGGCCACACTCAGTCGGTTAGCTCTGTGGCCTTCTCACCCAACGGCAAGCAGGTCGTGTCCGGCTCTCGAGATCAGACAGCACGGCTCTGGAACACGGCCACGGGAACGGTACTGCTGACGCTCGAGAACCACACTGGCTCGGTCAGGTCCGTGGCCTTCTCACCTGACGGCAAGCTATTGCCAGTCCTACGGGTATCCGAACATTGGGTAGTTGAAGGCGATGGGAATATTCTTTGGCTGCCACTTGATTATCGGCAATCTTATTTTTATTCATTAACTACTTGGAACAGGAGTTTTTTATAGGGCATTCTTCTGGGAGAATTTCATTCTTTCGCTTTGAAGAAGGAGCTAAGCTTATCATGTAGAATCAAGAAAAATATCTTTATTTCTTGAAGGATCATAGGGGACCATCTGCTTTTATATTATTTTAAAATTGCCACCTGCCTTCTAGCATTTTCTAGAAAGTATAGTATCTAATGCATTTGCCACGATGAAGGGAGGCTGGACACCTTGTTGATGACTAAATATAACCAGACAATAGCTCTCTATCCAATGATTACCTAAGTGAGCTTCACGCGTAAATATGGTGGACATGCGAGGCTGTTCCCCACTCAGATCGTCATTCGCTTCGATCCGAGGTACTGATCCGCGTGGCGATCCTGCATGAACCTTCACGCCACAGCCGCCACAAGGCTGTTGACGATCTCCCGCATAGTAGGGAGGCTTGAGAAACTCGTCAAAGGCGTTTTTATACGTTTTAGGGATAATGTAAGCTCGATGGAACAACTGTAATAGAGGAGGTCTTTGACACTATAAAAGAGACTCTTTTGTAAGTCAAGCGTGAAGGTGATAATGAGAACATAATAATTCTAATGGAGGGGTTTGGGGTGTTAAGGATTAGCTATAAAATCTCACTTGAAAGAAAATATAAAAGATATTAAGGCGTGCACCGATTTTACGATGCTTGAAGTCAAAGTACCTATCATAATTTCCGGCACGTAGGGTTTTCCGGCACGCAGGGATGGACGTTAGGGACTTTTACATGGAGATTACTAAGTCTTTGAACTGGAGCACTAATAGATAGAAAGGAAATGGTGTTTGTTTTTTCATTACCAGCGGAAGGTAAGGTATCCTGTGGACGACTGGAGGCGAAACTCGCTTGCACATTTGCGGGTGGAATTTCAACAACAAGCATTTGAACATAAAATGCAACAAAGAAAGGCACACTGTGCACAACAACGGATTGTTATCAACTGGAGCTCAAAGAATCTTATATCCCTCATTCTTTGTGGATGGCGACTTTGGGCTTTTGAATGACGTCCTTGAAAGATTTCGAAACCATATACAGATACCTACCCCCTACGGCCAGAATTCTGCCTTCGGTTGTCTATTGTAACACAGCTCAGTGGCACCTGTGGCTAGCTTGTTTTGGTCAAGACTATTGCTGTTCTTTGGCCTGGCTGCCTCGGCGAATGCAGTATGAGCTTTCCATATAAGCCGATAGAACACCACTCGCAACTGCATTACCTCTAGGCTTTATTACACTTCAAGTAAAGCAAATTCATCTATTTCTCACCACCTCGACCACAACGCGAATCAACATCATGACTACCTCCCCTCCTATCTCTCATATCCCATCCGAGACCGATGATGAGGCTGATGACGCCGACCTCCCTCCCAGACAAAAATGGGCTTATCCATGCAAGCAGCAATCATGTCCCGACTACGGAAAATCCTGGCTGCTGCGAAGCAACTTCCTCCTCCAACTGAAAGAGCAAGATGCCCATAGTGGCTCGGCAACAACACCTGCTGAACGTCGTACAATTGAGTTAGAATGGCGATACAGCACCGATACCCGTCTCCCGCCTCGAGCAGCTCCAGAATTTCGTTTACGCGAGGATCCTGATACGGATGTTTGGGATTACAGCTTCAAAGATGATCGGGGAAGGGTGATAAGTGGCAGGGGGACACAGCAGCAGATGGAAGTACACAGGGCCCGTGTGATGCATGGTTGAGCTATTTAGAACCGGCACTTCATATCTTTCAGGTTCGTGTGCACGGTGCCAGGAATTGGGGGTCCAAAATATGAAATTTGACGTGCTCACCGGTCAGTCAGAAAAGGCTCACCAACTGGGGTTGAACAAGTCCATGTAGGCCTTCACAGGCGAGACGGTCATGGCGGGGCTATCCAACTTATTTTGTACTATAAAATGGTCTCTGGTGTGAGTTGGATTTTTTGATCGAAGTGTGGAGAGAATTAAGATGCATTATGCCTGGGGGGGCTCGTCATGTTTGTTGGGGAGGTCATATATTTTTAGCGTGCGGTTACTCCCGAGCTTCAGCGGGAGTGGGACGGGTTTAGACTGTCATTTTAGTTACCTCAGGGACGAGTGCCCCTGGAATTAACCCCGCCATTTTGTGGGGTTGTCCATTGTTTACCACAATTCGAAAATGCTGCAACATTCTACCACTACTGTAATCCTTCCTCAATTGATAAAAACAGAGGAACATTCTGAAGATTGAAAGCTAGTAAGCTCAGTCTGCAAAGGGGATTAGTTGATTACTTATCTTGATTCACTGAAGGATCAAAATTGAGGTGGCTGGGGTCGTGCTAACCGCCAGCCTCGTCCTGCAAACATCGTCGCATTCAGCGGGACGTAGCTGAACTTCTGACGAAGTGCCTCGAATCCAGATACTCAATCGCAGCGAGAATGCTGTTTTGCCACTTCTCATAACCGCCAAGCACATCTTGCATCTCTCCAAAGCCGTCAACGATCCTTCTTCTCGTCACTTTCCAGCCTTCGTGGCAGAGATTCCCGGATCCCGGCGAGCTCAATCAATCACAACAATGGAGCAAGGCCAGGCTGCACCAGAAACCGTTGTTGAGAAGAAGACCGACGGCGGAGAGGGGAGCTCAAACCGAGTGAGGAAGCAAGTGAAATGGTGCGGACGCTTCGAGTCAGGAAACTGGTATTGTCAATGTGATATGAAAGCAAAGCAACCGTGGATCACAGATGAGAGCAACCCCAATCTAGGAAAGAAATGTAAGTGCGAGCCGATTCACTCTGATAGCAAGTCTGACTTTGAAAATATAGTCTATTGTTGTCCCAGGAAGATAGACGATAAGGATAAATGCCAGTTCTTTCTGTTTTTCCACGACGAAGTGGAAGCAAAGGAGTGGGTAAAAGCGAACCCGACAACACCTATCAAGCAGGCTCCGAAGCCTCGCGAGATACAAACCCCGGACACTCCCTCTTCCAGATTCATGACTGGCTGGGTTACCTCTACGAAGGCCTCGGGGAAGAAGCGTGCTATAAAGGATATATCAGACGAGGAGGATAAAGAAGATGGCATGCCAGACAAAGGAAAGGGAAAGGGCAAAGGCCCCGACGAAGATTTTGTTATCGTCGAGAACGACGACGATGGAGATGTCTTCGACAGAGACAATTCTCGGAATGGTAGTCCGTCTAGGAAGTCAGCAAAAGTCACTAGATTTGCGACACCCGGACAGCCCTGCAACAAGCCGCTGGACAACTGTCGAGATGCTTTGCCCACACCTGCCACTAGTGGTCGGGATGTGGAGGATACGCATGAAGCTCGTCAACTCCAAGCAAGAGATGCCTCCCCTACACAAATCCAACTGGATGCTGCTATTGTCCTTGGCGGCGCAGAGTTAGACCAGTCTCAGGGAAGGAATGATCTCCTGACGAGTATTCTTGGATTGATCAAGGCAGACTATCCGGGCCTCAAATCCTCGACGGAGATTATGATCCAGCATGAGATAGAACAAGAAGCTCGGATAGCTCAGGCTGAGGTTAAGGGGTTTAAGAAGACTATTTCTAGACTCCGGAATAAGGTGGATGAATTGGAGAATAGGGTGGATGAATTGGAAACGACTGTCAACCTACTCATTGGCGGTGATATTGAGGATGTAGTGGTGCTGTCTGATTGAGTGCTTGCAAATTAATTTTTTTTTTTTTGGCACGGTTGGGACATATGGCGGGGGAGTAGGTGGATTTTGCGTTTGAGAGATACCATTTTATTTCAAGGGTTAAAGATGAGTTTCTTCGACGTTGGCATAATTAAAATTCGGATGAGGTTTCATTGGTGTTTACATGAGTATGGGTAGTTTTGTGGGCTTGGAAGGAACAGTCTTCTTTCTGAACATGGTTTTCCTAGACAGGCACCAATTAGCTTTCAAATCTGCCTTGTCCGGAAATTTTGTCCTTATCTTATTCGAAACCTGATTGACAAGAAGTAGAGATCAATAGCTTTGTTCTCAAGGCAATTGCCCGTTGCCAAGATCGTTCACTAGCTGTCAGCGACCTATGTCACGCCAAATCGGCTTCTCACCCATCCAAACCAAATTCATGTGAGGAAATGAGAGGCAATCATGATTTGCAATCCCTAGGCTCATTTGGCCAAGTTTAGGGAGAATCCATAGAGCATCCATAGAGGCCTTGTTGCCTACGATGGTGAAACCGCAAAATCTAGGCTGCAGGCTATGGTTTTCAGGCACCCGAATTTTCCACGATATTAATACCCCAACCCAAAAGTCTTTCCATGGCAAGCTCAAACACCTTCTATACCACAAAATCTCATCCCACTTCGAGCAATGAAAAAAATCTGCAATGGAAGCTTCCAAACCCACCCAGTCCACGTTGGGATCAGCGACCAACGCCACCCACCCACCTCAACCACTGCAACATCAATCGCGACAAATTCCGAACGACAGGAATCATACACACGCCCAAGAAATGGCTAAAAATCAGGGGAACATTCCCCATGTGCCAGAAAATGCGAATATTGCTCAGTCATACTATGCAGATAAGGATTTGGCATGGTGGCTCCAACTTGCGCGGGATTTCAAGAGCGCAAGACAACTTCCGCTTCCAAGTGAAGATGGAGAGGAATTATGAATATGCAAATCATTTATGAGGGGGGCAAGAGATAATTGAAGTAAGACTGCCGATTTACAAGATTGATATGATGGCAGATGGTGTGGATGAAAATGTTGGGTGAGATTGTGAGCTAACGTGGATTTGTAGGAATTTTTAGGAAAAGAGAATTTGGAACCCACGGATCGATAGATTTAAATCGATATGTGTGCACCAATCGGGCTGGATGAATGGTGAAAGTGGAGGAACAAACTTGGGAGGGAGAGAAAGAATTGCAGCCAAATGTAGCCCACAAAAATCTATTGATGAAAGAACTACCAATCCAAGAAAAAATTACAGCATAAATAAACCCTCGACAAATCACTTAATCGCCAGATCCATTCATATCAGTGACAGATGTGATTTTAGGAACTACCTAGGTACGGGTGGGACAATATTGCGATCGGTGTCACTAAGATACCCCTAGTTCATGATTGATTGGCTGCTGTGGCAAGCGAGCTTGGAAAGCAGGGAGGATGCGGCTCGGATTTGCACTCAACTTCGAATGAAGATTGCGATGTGCAACAAAAACTTTAGTGATTCTTGCATCACGTGATTTATGCTATTTTGAGCCGGAGACACTCCAAGCGAGCGGATTCGAGGTCCCGTCCCCAACAATCAGGAGCACAACAAAGATACTGGACAAGCCCAATTGTAATTGTTCAGGAAAGATGCCAGAGATCTAAGATATTATCCCTTCTCCTAAGCCCCTTCTTCCTTCAGCGCTGAGCTTATCAAGCGACAAAGCCCTTTTCATCTTCCTCTCGTTCTGTTGGCTCAACACCAAATCGCTACCTGTCCCATCAAGATACTTGTAGTCCTCAGGTGGATTTCCCGCTACGAGTTCCTCCCAATGCTGTCTAATATATGCAATATTTCCAGGAGTCGATGGAACTGCTGGGATATAACAAACGCTTGCAGGTTCGCTTCCATTATGTGTTGTTTCAACAGCGTGGCACATCTACATCTGTCAGTACCACACTTCACTAACTTTCAGAAAGACGTACATCTGCGTGCCACCAAATCGTATCACCGGGATGCATATCCGGGACACTCATCAGAGTCTTCTCAAGATACAGATGTGGATGGCTCGCAGGACTCAAAAGCTGCGAGTCCCATCTATACGTGCCAGGAAACCACCCAGACTCTTCATCTACCTCCCAATTCTCCGGGTTGGTCCAACCATTCTCTGGTGCCTTGAAGAAAGCTCTGAGAATCATATACGCAGTGACAGTCTTGATGTCTGGGACTAGCATCAAGCCACCTTCTCCAGGTTTGCATGCCGTCAAGGCAGTCCATCCCTGAAAAGCACGCATGACGCTACACTGTGCACCGCCAGGAAACATAGCCGGGTTGGCATTCTTGCGATGGGCCATATCGTATGGATCGTATCTCTCAGGATACCCGGATAGTATCTCATGGTATGTTTTGCAGTATTCGTTATCTGCCCATCGGCTCAGAGAACCCCCATCGACGTGTGGACCGAGACCGAGGAATTCCTGCCCTGGATGTCTGATTCGTAAACCGTCTGGGTAGAGTACTGGGTCATTTTGCGCTCTCTGCTGTTCGGGCGAACAAGATGAGTCTGTCCATGTAGAGTTCAATAGACGTTGGAGTTGGAGATGTCGTGGGCTCGTCTTGATTTTGAGCTGGACTGGACTTGAGTACAGGTGGTAGATTGCTACACTTTCAGCTGGCCATCCTGTGACTGTCTCTTTATTATCTTCGATAAATGTTTTGAGTTCTTCGAAATACTGCGATGCTTCGGATTGTGGAAGTACGCCACGGACGATGCAGCATCCTGCTTCCTTCATGGTCTCCAAGATTTTGGGGCTGGAGAAAACTTCGTCTGCTTGAAAAATTGGCACAGAAGAGTTTCCTTGGGATTCGAGACGAGAAGTCACTTTGCTCAGGGTGTTGCATGTCTTGATCCATGCTGCTCGAAGGTTGTCAGATCCGTATTCGTTGATGATATTGGCTTTGAGGTCTCTCTGGAAGGTGTCTATGGGATCGTGGTCCTCTGGAGTGAACGACGGCCAGCCAGCGGGCCAGATTGGAAGTACAGAGGGCATCTTTGGAAAGGATATTGATGTAAGTCTTGTCAAATGCTCTCTCACGATGAGAATACTGTGGAAAGTGGGGGTCATATGGATCACCTGATAATGAGTAAATACTAATTTATTCATGCCTCTAACCCTTACAATCCCAAAACATCAACACCTAGCACCCAGACATTCATCAAAGCTCTCACAAATCCCTATCCTACAATCAAACTTTAACAAACCCCCAAATGATCGCCTCCTCCATCCTCTCACCAATCTTCGCCAATTTCTCTTTCCCCTTAACGTTCTTGCTTCCCACATGCCAGAGTCTCTCAAAATGTGTCATAAGAAGGATGTAGTCTCCATCTGGAGTCATCCTCACACAGAAGTTCTCCCAGCTTTGATGGCGGTCTGCTGAACAGCAAAGGTTGCCCCTGGGGCCGTGACCTAGGAACCTCCCGGAAACGGTGTTCTTGAAGCCTAGCCAGCCTTTGTTTTGGACACAGGCCCAGTGGATTGACCCTCGACCACCTGGATGGATAGTTAGTTCAATACAGTTCCCGTGCTTTGGCTACAGAGATCATAGCTGAGGAATTGCAAGAAACTCGAAGATGCAAAGCCACTCTGGAAATTCGAGCAACGGGGATAACTTCAGAACTACCAGCTCGTGGATTGAATAATAATGAGAGATAACGGCGACAATCAGTCACTTTACTACGTACCAGGTGAAGCCAACTCAATCTGACCATCGATGAGGGTGAGAACCTGTCCGGATATAGCGGAACGAATGATATAACTGTTACCAGGCCATGGAACGCTACTTTTCGGTCCCTTCAGAGGATCAAGATCTTCAACAAGGTCGGCGACTGTTTCAGGAGGGGTGACGGCTCCTCCACTGCTGGTTGAGTCGTCGTCGTCCACAGTGGGGCTGGGATCGAGTTGACAGAGAGACATCCTGTCAAATACTCTTGGAGAGGCGGGGGTGAATCTCGTAGGACAATGAATACTATGGCCCACGATATAAGCGGATGAATTGGTCTAGGTGTGAAGAGATGTATTGATGTTGTTGAATAGGTAGTTCCGTCGTTTGCTTGACGCTCATGATGCTGCCGCCTGCGCACCCCTGCAAAGGAACCGAGCCAATCAGCCCCGAAGGGAGAAAGGGGCTTTGGCTAGAGCTCTGGCGACCAAATAAAACAATATATCTAGCTGGTAGAAACACTTGGTCAGACTCTGAGGTGACTTTAATACTAGAGAATATCGAATTGGGAGATCGCACCCCCCTTTTTGATAGTAATGAGAACTATAGTGATCAGGACGTAGGCTCGCCAAAAGTTACCTACTTACGAGTTATTCGGCTTCGTTTGAGAAGTCCAACGGAACTTGGAACTTCCTAGATGGGGCAAGTTGAGGTATTTTCTGGAGTTTCTGAGAAGAAGTATCGAAGAAATTTATATTTGAGTTAGCCGTTAATGTCGAGCTTTCCAACAGGTGGGTGATATGGAGAATGCCAGCTGTGCCAGCTGTGCCTTCTGAAAATTCATTATTATATATCCCGAGGAACGCTGGTCCCTCGAGGGTGGGGAGAGGATGACAATTGCAAGTTTTTTCACTATGTTAATTGTTTCCATTCTGAAGGACATTGAGCTCGTCTCTTGTTAGAGCATGATGAAAATATCTCGGTAAGAAATACTGAGCTCTCAGTTCACTGTTGAAGGAACGAAAGGCCATGAGGATGTATGAAAATTTAGTGCAAATAAGCTACAGCCTTTCCTGACTCATATATTTACCTGCGAATCTCGGTCCACGTAAATGGACACCGGGGTCACTATCTTTTCGAAACAAACCAGTCACAATCATGATTCAAACGGAGCTTCTCGGATCCAGCGGGTCTGGTTCTCGTGAAGTGTATAAAACAGCCAAAACGATTTGCGTCTAACTCCGGTATCTACAGAAGTACTATTCAAACCTGAAACATCCTAGATACAATGAATCCTAAGACGCACCAGGGTTAATCGTGGGGATGATTCACCCTCGTCTAACTCTTTGAGTTTGATTCCTCGCCTAAATACGAAGTCCCAAACATAGCTCGCTGTGAGCCGGTTTTACCGGTGAACGATGCTTATCCGCATGCTTAAGTTGACGACAAGTCTTCAGTTTGTAGACTGGATCATCTGCTACTGGCGAAGAGCGTGTAGTTTTCGGAATTCGTGTTGATGCACACGTTTGAAAGTCTACTCAGTCTCTGCTCGTCCACGAGTTCTCCAACGTTTTCGGAGACATGATGCGGTGGAGAACCTGTGGACTTTCGAAGCAAATTATTACACACAGACAATGATGATTTTCAGAATCTCAACGGCCTTCACACATAGAGGTAAGTCGAAGTAGACAATATTATATTAATCGGTCTCATTGACCTTCCGAAGATTTCGGTACAACTTTTTAAAAGTCAAACAAACTGCTCTATTCTAAACATTCATGCAGTCAGCCGCCAACGCCACGCTCGACTCATCAAACTCATCAAATCAAGGTCTCTACTCGGGTATCAAGTGTCAGGTATCAGGTATCACAAACATCCTTGTCTGAGGGCTCTCTTCGCGATCTCCGGCTCCTCGCCAAGCATCGTCGGGTATTTCCATCTGAACCCCCATTTCATCCACAACTTGAACTTTTCGCCCTTCTTCATCTCCTTCCATCTCTCCAACAGCACGGACTGCTCTTCAGGACTCTTCGCCTTGTATGTCGGGCCTGTCCAGCATAGGAATATGATGCTGATGCAGCACCATGCGTAGGGCAGGCCTCGCTTGCGATGTTGTCCTAGCATGAGTCCTTTGAATGACATCCAGCTCTCGAAGAGTCCGATGATCAGCCATAGGAGGAACCAACCAACTGGCACCAAGACGCAGATGAGGATCATTTGGGTGACCCAGTATTGATCAGAGTAATAGCCGCCGTAGTAGTAACCGCTTCCTGAACCTGAAGAGAATGATGATGAGTAGACCCAGGTTGCTGTGCACTCAGCAGCTGATCCTGTTGGGGTAGAACAAGTCGTGGTAGGCGTGTAGCAGTATGCCATGGATGATGGTTCATAGCGCGAAGAAGCATAGGCTACCTCATCGGCATCAACATCCGAGGCGTTGAGTATGGCGACGACATAGGTTTGCTGAGGTTCGTTGTAGTGTCCATAGGGGTAGGTTGTCGTGGAAGTGGTTGCAGTGACCGGAGTTGGCGTGATGATTGCTGGGAGAGTCACTGGAACGTTGGTGGAAAATGTCCAGTTCTGACCCCTGCAGGTGGAGTCGGCGGAGTATGTAATCGGGATGACATAGGAAGTATAGACACTGGTCAAGTAATCGCTCGCAAGAGTGCGAGAAACTGGTGAACCACTCTCAAGGACTTCATAGACAACCGTGACATCGGCATAGGCTGCGGATTGGGTCAAGGTAGAGAGAACAGGCACGGAACCTGTTGGTTTCGCTACATTGCTCGTATATGTCAAGACTGACTCGGGAATGGTAGTGCTACCCCTAAGATAGGTAAACGCTGACTCTGTGTAGACAGAAAGAACCACATATGAGGTGACGATATATGGAGCAGCCGAGACGGTGAGCGCAAGGAACGCGCACAAGAAGAGCGAGAGGAACTGCATTATGAATGCAAATTAAGTATTCTGAGCGAATGGACGAGTGATGACCCTTCTCCAGGGTATTGACGCGTTTGATTGCTGAGCGAATGAAGCAAAAACAAAACTATCGTGGACAGAGGAAAAGAAAAAGGCGCGAGGGCTTCACCTTATGTTTAAGCTTGAATTTGTGGCACAGGACGCTTTGCCGAAGGGAGTCACATCCCCCACTTATCTCATGCGCGCAGGGACCAGATTAGAATTGTGTTCAGGGGGGCGGAGTCGTTTTTGTTAGTGGTGTTGTGAAAGAAATTGGAAAATTGAGACGAAAGTGGCTTCTGCTTCCGTCTTGGCACTGCTGTGCCCCCGGTGGCGGATCTGTTCGATTGGCTACTTCAAGGGTGTCAAAATATACTTGTTGGATAAAATCTTGGATAATTTCCTCGTGCATCCTTCGTTCTTTCATATGTCTCAAATAGCTGGATCGTTTGTTGAGATCTCTATTCCTCGAATCACGAAACCCCTGGAAACGAGTCTCAGCTCACGATGAGAGAAACATCCGAGAAGCGAAACCAAACTTGCTACACTTCACATCTTGCTGCGACTAGATCTATAGAGAATTCCGAAGACCATAAAGAGCAAACCTGTCTTTGAATCCACATAAGAGCTCCCGTACCTGTTCTTTGCTTCTCTTCTATCCAGCAAATTTGCAATAGCATGAAAAACGCATCTCTAACAACCCATTAAACCCTTACACATGAAGACATTAAAGACATTCCATGTACCATGACAGGTGCACTTTGAAGAAAAAGATCAATCGTCGTCATAAACTCGCCGCACCATCATGATTCCAATAACTCCTCGTTCCACATTACCGTCAGCCAACACATTCTCGTCATCCAACACATCCCCGTTATGAAAACCGGCGACCTCTCTTCATCTTCGACGACGGCGGGGGTGGCAAGGCACATGGATATCCTCGTTGGCATTGGCCTCAACTCTGTATCGTAGGTCGTGACCTTTCAAGAGCTCATAGGCATTGTCAACTTGAGTGTGACTGCCCTTGATGACGATTGTGACGTTCTGTCCGTCCAGATTCTTCAAACCAGAGATCGATGCACCAGTTCGGTCCTTGAAGTCCATTCCGGGAACATATCCACCAAGTTTTCTCTCAAACAAAGCATTGAATGCGGTCAATGACATATCCATAGTCATATCTGCACCATTGGTAACTGGCTGCAGAATGTCAAGCAATGGTCTGTAGGGGTTGCGTGATCTGGCAGCTCCGAGCCGTGGTCCCTTAGTTCCATCATGGCGACGACTACAACGATTCTCGGGCTCCTGGACCTCAGGCTCGGAATAGTAATCGGCACCATAATAGTCAGGTTGATCGTCCTCCCCGTCTTCTTGATATAGGTGTGCTGCATCGTCAGCCCGCTCCTGGTGAGCATGAGGTGACCAGACACCATAGGCAGGTTCTGTTGCGCATTGGCTGTGAGATTTCTTAAGACAGACTACAAGAATTCACCTTGAGCGGCAGCAGCTACAAAATTATCATGGGTTCCGCGGAAGTTTGGATGATGTCAGTATCCGCCTTGTCACGTTATATTTTGATCGGGACTCACTGTCATATTCGGCAATCTGACCCTGGTACCATCGAGCATGGGCAGGCTGGTATTGGTAGTTGCGGTTCATCGTAAGTGATATTCAACTTGGGAGGGTGTGATCTTCAAGAACGTGGTAGTAGCATGCTTGCTTTCTTTGGCGTATAGCGTTGGATGACAAGTGAGGCAGTGTCTATGGACTGAGCGCGAGATGATTATCAGCACGAGCTACAAAGGTAAAAAGATCGTTTGGTACTCACTTGTCAACGACCGAATTGTCTGCGGTTTATGAGCGCGAGCAGACGCGTACGATATTGCTGATAGAGTACAGTTTTTTGTAAGTGGAGGGGATGTTGACAGTCTGGAACTTTCTCAGTGTTGTTGAGATCGAGGTGATTCCACTCTCGCAGTTCGCGTTGAAAAACCATTGGTCGAGCCTTATAATTGTAGCAAGGTTGTTGAAGCTCTCAAGGAGAGTTTGCGAAGTGGAGTGGAGGCGGTCGCGACTGCCTTATTGACAGACTTCCTAGCTAGGAAAGCACGGTAAAGTGTCGCTTACAAAATTGCCACCTTCTCTTCTTTTCCCTTCAACTTCAACTCCAACTGTTCATCAACCTCGACCTTCCTCCAAACACTCCAGAAAACCACAAGGCTGGACGGAGGCAATGAAATCGGGTTCTGATCAAGCTGCTAGGGCGAAGAAGCCATCGTCTGGCAGTGTCACGGTACAGAACTGGTTTGTCAGAGGTGTTTACGCAAGATGTCTATATATCCCATCCATTCAGCGTTGCGTAGCTAATTGGGTATTGTAGCATGCCAACTTTATTCAAGTCAAACTCCCTCGTTGAAGGGAATGTTGCAGGATTGCCACCATCATCGCTGCTAAGTCATTCAACTACTTTCCTCGACTCCCTGTCGTGGTTCGACACCGAATCTGGAAGCACACCACACCAATAGGCCGCCGAGTCCGAATCTTCTACACCGAGATCCATTAACCCTCAGATACTTACTCGAATGGCGATCTTGATCAACCCACTTTCACTTCCAATACGCCTGTTCCCGCCATGCTTCATGCCTGTTCCGAATCCCGTGAAATCGCTTCAAAGGTATACAAGCGGCACATATCAGAGCCCTGCGACGGTGATCTCGACCTGTCAGTAGACACTCTTTGGTAGCTTTCCGAAGAAAGATAGGGTGTACAACGCTAGGACATTGGTTAACACATTTGCCAAGGAGGACTTTCAGAACATTCGTCATCTAGCCGTTCAGTATCAAACTTTCAGACAGTACTTTTGTATTAACATGCACGGCGTGGCGGATTTTATGGATATAAAGACCCTCACGCTTGTGGTGGAGAGCAATCCAAAGTCCGAGACCCACGAGATGATACTTGCTTATCCAGACTGGGAGCATGAACCATGGTCATCCCGAGGCAGCGAGGACGAAGACGCTTTGGGACCCGCTCAGTTGAAAGGATTGGAGGTCGGCGGTACCTATGAGTACAACACGGACTGGCAAGATTGTGCGTATGAAGCAGATGACATTCTCTATGAGATATGCCATGATTGTCCGATTTTGAAGCCGCTGCTGCCAGAAACCAAGATTGCTCTTTCGTTGAGGAGGATTGATGGTTGACGGATGTAAGTGAGATTTTGGTCGTGGCCGGAAGCTGAGAGCAAGGTGTTGCGTGGAAAGAGCGATGTCATTTGCACCATCTTTGCTTGCCAGACCAGAGACCAGATCATGAGGGGTAACAAATAAATGCACCTAGATAACATCGATAGCAAGAAAATAAATTTGTTACATAACAACCTCAGTACATATAACATGATTCTTTACTCCACAATCCTCACTCAAACTGTCCTCTAACCCTCTTCGCTGCTTCCTCCAATCTCAACCTACACCCCCCACACAAATCCGGAAACGGGTTGCCTAAGCTACGATCCTCCTTGCAAGGCCTGCCCATACGGGCGCGGAAATAGGAGTGGTCGAAGACATGGGAGTGGAAATGGCCGCATGCGTAATTGATTATGTGGAAGTAGCACATCTCTTTCTTGTTGGGAGAGTGTGGCTGTCGGATGATTTAGATTATGTGTGGGGGTGAGTGAAGAGGAGGAGAGATCGAATTGGTGTTGAGGAAGGTTGGGTGTAGATGGTGAGGGTTGAAGATGAGTTTCGGTAGAGAGGGTTAGAAATGAGATGAGATGGGAGGCAGTGAGGTTTTGAGGTTGGATTTGGATAGCGTGGAAAGGGATTGAGATAAATGGAGAAGGGTGAGATGGGGAGAGCAGAGTGAGACATTTTTAATTTTTAATTTTTGAAAAAGGGAGCCAGGAATTGAGATTCTTTGTCTTGGTGTTTTTTTCTTTCATTGTAGATATTTGTGAAGCAGTTGAGCATGAAAGGGAACTGACCCTTGCTCACAACTACTCGACAGGGGAGAACTTGTGTTAGGAATCCGAGGCATTCGACTCCTTGGAGGGAGGGTACTCGTTGAAATGACAAGGGACAACATGTTGGACCTTTTCAGCACAGGAAAGAGGATTATTTGAAAGTAAGAGCTTCATCGACCTTTCAACTTCGACTCATGCTCCTGCCAGAAATTCTTACATGCTCTGTGTCCCCAATGCTCAACCCACCACTCCCCAAAGCTATCTTCGACCGCAATATCCACCTTTGCGATCCTCTCTTCTCGTTTCAATCCACAGATCAGACATTGTTTCGGAGCTGGTAATCCCCCTTCTTGAGTCTTGACATGCATCGTCTCCGTGATCTCAGGGATCGCTAGATGGGTTGACGTATCCTTTAGACTAGTATTTGCAACCGCGACAGCGGATCGCAGACGTCCCAGCTGCTCTCTCCATACCCTGACGACATCTGCAGCTTCTCGATCTTCTCGGGTGACTTCTGACTTGTCAACTCCGGTGAGTTTCATGCCGCCTTTACCACCTGCGGCGGCAGGTCCGATTTTCATAGCTTGAGAGAGGAGAGTATCGCGTTTCCAGCGAAGCTTCCTCCCGGCTATGATTCGAGCGGCTACTGTTGCGATGAGGAGGTAGGCTCGGAGAAAAGAGATGGTTGAGGGGTCGGATATGATACGGTTCTTTAGCGAGAATGGTTGGTCGGCTACGGCTTTGAAGAGGCTTGATTGTGGGAGGTCGAATAGTGGAGGGAAAAGCGCTAGGATAATGGAAGGTGGTGGAATGTTTGTAGGTGGTGCTTCGTTCACTGCTTGAGCAGCTGATAGGACACCGTCTGCGTTATCCCAGGCCCATGCGTCGGCTTCAATGCCAGTAGTTGGCCTTGGAGATTTCACGGATGGTGTTTCTGAAGGCATGTCTGAAAAATCGCCCCATTCTTCCTCGACAATGTTTGGTGCTGGTGAGTCTTCATAGGGATCAGGCTTGGGTGGTGCAAAATTCGGCCATGCTGTTACAGGGGATGCCGAATTTGGCCTGGAACCTTTCTTTACATTCGAAAGCTGCTTGGTTGCTATTATTGGGCCTAGATCACCAAATGGATTTCTTTCTTGGAAAGATGGCGACTTGGGTGCTTGCGGATATGGTAAACCACCAGCAGTCAGGCCAGATGATGATGGTAACAAGTTTGTAGGCCGCTTGGGAGGTTTTGACTTTAGACTAGTGGCACCAAACATGTCGGTTAGAGACTGAGATGGAGGTGGTTGTGGTTGTGATACAGGCTCGGGAGCTGCAACTGTCTCAAAGTCCCCAAACTCGTCATCATCCTCGGCTTCCGCTGATACCTCATCAGCGTCGAACAGTACATCTCCTCCATCTAAAGATTTCCGTGCTGGTGCAGGCTTTGGGACTTGTGGTATTGGCTTCGTGTTTGCTCTGGGAGGACTCGGAGTGTCTTCCATATTATTGGAGAATAAATCCAATGTAGATCTTCGAGCCCCTGCTGGCCTGACCTGACTGGCAGATGTTGTCCCCCATCCTCCATAATTGGCTTGTGTTGTAGATAAGGGCTTGACGAGCGTCTGGTTCTGGGGTACAGAAGCCTCAAATGATCCCCATATATCCTCTTGGCTTGTTGATGTCGGTTGCGCTGAGGCAGTAGGCTGAAAACTGCTCATACTCCCCCAAAGATCCTCCACTGGTTGCTTCGCTGGAGCTTGCCATTGCTGTCCCCCTCCATGCCCACTTGTTCCTGTGTAATTCTGACTGCCCAGGAAAGCTAGATCATTCGACGCTGGTGTCGTAGCAGACTGTTTATCTTGCGGCGGATTATAGAAACTGTCGAACTCGGCGAGGAGATCGGACGACATGGCGAGCGACAGGAGGAGATACGGCGTTGCAGTGAGAAATTAATCCTCTTGAGGATATTTAAATCATGGAGTGGACCATGGCAGCACGGCTGCTTGCGGCGACTCGGGAGCTCTTTGTTGACCTGGCGGCTCAACCTAGACAGGTCGTTTCGAACAGGAACACAAAGTTCAGATATACTCGGCAAGCGAAATGCTCGCCTTTCCTTCGTTGAATGTGCCGTGGGGGCGTCGACGAGTAGATTGCCCTTTCCGAGGTTGAAGGAGCAGAAGGCTGAGTGCCCAGACCCGCCGCCTTGGGATTGGCTGGGCCATGAACCTGCTCTCCCAGCTGCGGTAGCGTGCTGCCCGTGAACCACCAAGCCAGGCCAGGCCAGCCGCAGGGGCAGAGACAGACAGGGCTGATGCATATGACCGACCCGTGCTGCACGTCTCCAGCCCAGCCTCAAATCCAACATCAGGACTAAACATCCTGAAGACTTCTTGACATTGACTGTATTCCCCTGTAGTGATGCGGTCTTTGGAGGAATCAAGGTTTGTATCCTGCTTATCCAGACTCAGCTTCGTTTGCTAACCCGTGTCTCAGAAACCGATGGCAGGTCACAACAAGCCATGCTGCAAGCCTCGATAGCCTCAAGAAGTCGGTGAAGGTCGATAGTGACAACAGTCCATGCATATCTGGCCTTCGTTCCGTCTGCTGGAAGGCACGTCTTGTCTTCTTATCTTGTCTGGCTAGTCCTGTTCGAGCAAGAGGTTAACCTTTCTGCTCTAGACTTTTCTGCTCTTCCAGACCACCGATATCACGAGCTGGTCACGAGCTTTGGATGACTCTCGAAGCGCCTACACTTCTCTCCGAGAGCATCTATTACGGTATATTGAGAATCCAGATGAGCTTGGGTCTGCATTAGATCCTTTGGATGACGATCAACATGTAAGAGTCTCTAGTTAAGCTAGAGATCTTCCAATGTCACTGGATTATGCTGAGACGTTCAGTCACCATGGAATACCCTGAGGCAGGATGAAGAGATTCGAGCAGAGATCTTCCAAGATGTCGAACGCTGCATGCCGGAAGAGCCATACTTTAGACGACCCGAGACCCAAAGAATCCTGCTAGACATACTGTTCATCTTCTGCAAAATTAACCAGGATGTGGGATATCGCCAAGGAATGCACGAAGTTTTGGCTCCTATCCTTTGGGTAGTAGAGGAGGATGCTATAGATTATGGACGGAACAGCCGTCCAAAATCTGTCTCCGATACAGATTCGCTCATAACGCAAACTTTAGATCCTGCTTACATTGAACATGATGCTTTCACTCTACTCTCGTTGGTCATGAGATCAGCAAAATCATTCTATGAGCTAGGTGAGCCAGACAAAAGGTCAAGCATAACGGGTTCTGGAACGCCTCAGCAAGGGGCGTCGCCAATTGTCGAGCGAAGTAAACGAATTCACGAGGTCTACCTTGCCCGATTGGATCCAGAGCTCGCGAAGCATCTAACCGACATCGAAATTCTACCCCAGATCTTCTTGATGTAAGCCAACTTCAAGGTGGAAAGTTGAAGAGTGCTGATGAACATAGTCGATGGATTCGACTTCTCTTTGGGCGAGAGTTTCCATTCGATGATCTATTAGCCTTATGGGATACTCTTTTGGCCGAAGACCCTGGACTAGATTTGGTAGATATGGTATGCGTAGCCATGCTTTTGAGAATTCGATGGCAATGTAAGTGACCCGACTCGATGGAGGAACGACCTAATCTCTCACCAGTGCTAGAGGCAAATTACTCGTTTGCTTTAATGTTGTTACTCAAGTACTCTTCTCCAATCGCTCCAAATGGCCCCCACACATTTGTGGATGATGCTATCTTTCTTCGAGATAATTTCAGCGCTGCTGGTGGTGCTAAAATCATCAGCAAGTACGGTGGGAAAACACCTACTCTACGGTCATCGGATTCGCGACCCTCAACACCCCTTGGCCAATCACTGAGTCCAAAACGCACGCTCTCAATGGCCAAATCACCACTTCCATCGCCTGCGAGATTTTTACAGCAACAAGGCGGGGTTGAAGCTATTTTCCAAGGAGCGGCGAAAGGTGTCTTCGAAAGAGGAGAGCGGCTTGGCATTAATCAAGCTGTTCGAGACGCAGTCGGTGAGGTAAAGAAGAACATGCAAGGACTTCAAGCGTCTAGGAACAATCCCAGACGGACTTCCGATGTCATGAGATGGTCACTGGACGAAGGGAGGTCCATTCCAAATCCACGGGCATCGGTAACAGCTATACTGGCTCGGAATCAGCAACTTGCACGAATGCTCGAAGAGGCTATGAATGGCCTTCGAAGCGCGTCAATGTCACCGGATGGAGATAAGGAAAATTATGTCCAGGCAATGGATCTGGCAATTGCCAAAGTGGAATTTGTCAAGGTCTACTTGGAGGATTCTACAATGCCGCTACCAGACTTACATCCCACTCCCCCAAACTCAAATCCTCTAATACCCGCGTCCACCCCACAACCCCCACCTGGGACGCCTTTGAAAATGGCAACGCCGGAACCGCCAGCCTTGGCAATTCCAAATCCAGAGGCTCAAGTATCTGTTGAGGAAGCAAAGAGCGGATCATCGAAATCTAGTCCGATCCCAGTTGTTGCAGCAAGTGCAGATATTGAAGCCGACCAAACACTACCAACTCCTGTCATAAGTGTCTCGGAAACAACGACTGAGAAGGGAGATCCACTATCTATTTCAAGGCCAAAAGCACCAGTACCAACTCGATCCAGCATTGCACAATCCAGTTTTTCCTGGATGCTAGAACCAGATACTCCCTCATCCTCCTCAGCAAAATCTTCACCCCCAAATTCAGTTTCACCATTCCTCAAGTCCGGAAGACGTCCGACTTCAGGACCGAATCGGGAAAAAGCAGCGTTCCTGTTTGGCGATGATGGAGGGGAGTCAAGTTCTCGGCCTCCGTTACTAGAGGATTCGGAAGAGGTCTTCAATCTGGGGTCAATGAGAGGTAGCAAGTCAAAGTCATAGAGGCTTATTCAGTACACGAATTAACAACTCGACGCGTGCTAATGAAGTACCCTACCGCTGGTGTACGTCGCCGGTTGTGCTCAGATCCCCCACGCCACGGACAATAATCGGATGATGTGCATCAATCTGACGGTCATATGTCAACGCGAGAGATAGATAGATAGCTCTACTGTACCGATCTTTAGTGAGTTGCAAAATAAACGAGGCAAACAAGTGGTGTGGAAGTAGGGGTCTGGAGGAGCCGGACTGCAGTCAGTATTTCTTTTCCAAGGCTGGCTACTGCAGAAGGACCATGCGGTGCACCCACGCCGGCTGCAATCCACCGCACGCAGCCCGGGTTGTAAGACACCATTATATGTCACATCTTAATGCCAAATGGGTCGCGCGAGGCAATTGTGACCAACAAGTGCTTCCCAATCATACCCACCTTACCTTTCGAGATGTAATGCATGTGAATTGACGTAGTATCAAGTAGGAGGTCAATTGGTCTTCTCAGTTGATATTATATATTGACATGTCTCGTCCTGTCTCTCCTCCCACATCCCGTCGGGTACTTCGATAGTGCAGTAGTACAAGTAAAGTAGAGCAGACCAGACGATCGATTCGCTCGCGAACCATGTGATAGTGCAATGCGAACGCAGTCGAGTCGAGTCCCGTCGTCTACGGATCACATCCGCCAATCCAGAGAGCCAATTGCCTCAGCAATTGGACGAAAAAATAGGATCCTGGGGCCAATGAGCAGGCCGGGCTGGGATTTGCAGTGATTGCTCTGTGCAGATGGTCCGCCCCCTTGCCCTCCCCTCCCTCTCCTGCACTCGGGTTTGATTTCACAATTATTATTGGGGCGAGGTGAGCGAGCAGCCAGGCAAGGCCAGGCAAAGCCCACGAGGCGCTGCAACTCTGATAGGTACGCTGCTTGCTGCTGGCTGCTGGCCGCCTGGATGCGGGCCCATCCCTAAGCCAGTCCATGTGCGTGCGTGCTTGCTGCCCATACCCAGGCCATCCATACCCAGGCCAAACCCAGACCATACCGTACCCATACCAGGGCCTTGCCATGCCGATGCCATGCCATGCCATGCCCGCACAGTGCTGCTGCTGCTGCTGCTGCTCATGAGCTCGAAATTTCTGATTCTAGCCGGATGTCTCCACTGGAGTTTGCACTGCACTGTACTGTACTGTACTGCGCTGCGGGTGGAATGGCACCGGTAATGGCACTTTGCACTTGCACTGGCACTTGTTACTGGATCACTCACATAACTCGGTTTCGGCCCAGCACGCATTCCATTGCACGCATTCCACCCTTGCTCACCTCACCTCACCTCACCCACCAGATGTTAAACGAGGAGCCGGATTTCACCCTCGACTGGCCTCACGCAAGCAAGTGAAGTGAACCCCGCGATTGAACGCACTAATCGAAAGCGGTTAGCGCCGAAGCGAGCACGGCCTGCAATAATATCAAAAACCTTTGTCTGGGACTGCGACTCTTCTTCCTCCTCCTCCACCTCTTCTCCATCACAATCACCGTTGCACACCTGCACCCTCACCTCACCTCACCTCACCTCCACCTTCACCTCACCTTCCTACCTTCACCCCCTTCTCCCTTCTCCCATCCAACTCTACCTCCCCGCCTCTTACTTCGCGACGCTCATATCGCGACCTCTTCTTCCTTCCGCATCCGATCTTCCCACCCCACTTCCTCAAACTCAACAACTTCCCCCGCAAACAATCCGGGCACTCTACCAGAGACTCAACACGGTACGTCCTACATCTGACGCGCCAATTTCTTTTATGAGACGCATCCAAGCGCCTGCTATTCATCTCTGTGTTTTGAATTCACGTTCTGGTCAATCTGCTGACATTTTAAAGGCCTTAATTGACCGACCACAAGTGACGTCTTCAACAACCACACCCTTTGCTCTCCGAAACAAACCACAGTATTCCCTCCTCAACATGTCCTCTCCTCAAGACAATGCGCCCAATGGCGACGAGCTCAATGACAGCATGAACAACCTCAACATCAATGACGAAGGCCGACTTGGACCTGATGGCGAACCCCTCCCAAAGACCGAAGAAGAGTATGCCGAGTCGCAACTCACCCTCCGCGCCATTGTTTCTTCCAAGGAAGCTGGTGTCATCATTGGCAAGGGCGGCAAGAATGTTGCGGATCTCCGTGACGAGACTGGAGTCAAGGCTGGTGTTAGCAAGGTCGTCCAAGGTGTCCATGACCGTGTCTTGACAATCGCTGGAGGATGCGAGGCTATCTCAAAGGCGTATGCTATTGTCGCAAAGGCTTTGTTGGAGGGCGCACCGCAGATGGGCATGGGAGGTGTAGTTTCTACTACTGGTACCCACCGTATGTCATTCTCAATTCTTGATGAGCTTCACACTGATGTCACACTAGCAATCAAACTGTTGATCTCGCACAACCAGATGGGCACGATCATCGGTCGACAAGGTCTCAAGATCAAGCATATCCAGGATGTTTCCGGTGTTCGCATGGTCGCACAAAAGGAAATGCTCCCTCAATCAACTGAACGCATCGTCGAGGTTCAAGGCAACCCAGAGGGCATTCAAAAGGCTATTTGGGAGATTTGCAAGTGCTTGGTGGATGATTGGCAGCGTGGAACCGGTACCGTGTTGTACAACCCGGTTGTCCGAACCCAACCAAGTGGAGGACCAAGCATGGGACAGAGCGCTGGTAATGGCCGTGACAACTACAGCAACAACCGTGTCATGCGCACAGGAAACGGAAACGACTTCAGCGAGAGCGCTCCTCGGTCCTACAACAACCGTCGCTCCGACTCCGATGCTGCACAACGTGGTCCCCCTACCCATGATGAGAATGGAGAGGAGCTCCAGACCCAGAACATCAGCATTCCATCTGACATGGTTGGATGTATCATTGGCCGAGCTGGTAGCAAGATCAGTGAGATCCGCAAGACTTCCGGAGCTCGCATCAGCATTGCCAAGGCACCCCATGACGACACTGGTGAGCGCATGTTTACCATCATGGGCAGCGCTAAGGCCAACGAGACTGCTCTTTACTTGTTGTATGAGAACCTTGAGGCTGAGAAGATGCGCCGAAGCCAAGGCAACGCCCAGGATTAGGATGTGCCCTTTCTACATTTTTTATTTCCTTGCGGACCACCACTCTCGATTCTTCCAGATCTGACTTGCCGCAAGGCTGATGCTGCGATGAATCTTTGGACGTCTGCAGCGACTCTTTAATGAACCGATTCTTTTCTACAAAAAGCACTCCTGGCACTTTTATCGATGTTTTCCTTTCCTTTTACGACACGGACTTTACGAATTTACGGTCATCAGCGGCACTTGATGGTGTGTACTTCATTCAGGTAGCGCCTTTTTCCCAACTGTCACTCCCCTCGATACTCGATTCAGACGATTCGCCTTGACATTCAACAACTCAAGACACCGACACACTGTCTTGACTTCTCTGTTATTCCGACGTCCTCCCTCGAACGCACGAGAATCGTCCTAATCTCGTCATTCATGCGGCTATGACCCTACTTCTTCTACAAGTCACGAAAATACATTGCCCCACTCCATATCAGCCAGCATACCTGGATTCTCGACTCTCGAGCTCGCTCCCTCACAACGCAACGCAACCCAACATCCCCCCAACGGTCCTATTCGACTCTCGTCTGCCTGGTCTTCATGCGATGGATCATATCGACATCCTGATCTCTGAAGGGAGATAGATGGTGTACGCAGATTTGTTCATAGACTAGGCAATATGAGCAATGACCAAGTCAAAAGACGTTGAATTATGAAAATGATGGTGTGAGAGTGAAATTTCTTGGTGCAACAGAATGATGAAAAAAGGAAATACTAACAGGGCTGGTCTCATGAGCAGAGGCTGAAAAATGCAAGTTTAAAAGATATCCAATATCCATGATATTGCTCCTGGTGAAGCCTTAAGCTAATTGGACATGGCCTGGTTCACATATCCAACCTACGCCCAGCAAATGCTCGATTCAACCACCTCTATAACGCCCATCGCTTCAAACATCTACCTCCTTATGGACAACAGCTTGCCTATCTACATATCTACCCCCTCTGCCTCTCCAACCCACCCATCTATCTATCTGTCAAATCTACTTAGCCCCTCCCCCCATTATAATCCGCACCCCCGGCCTTCCTCAACCTAACCACAATATCCTTCTCATCCAAATCCCCCCTATCCCTCGCATCGACCTGAATACTATGATGACCCAACACTCTCTTAACCGCCCCGCTCTCGATACTCACCCTCGCCTTGCGCATCACTTTCGTGCCCTCGCCGATCCAGATCACGAGCACGAACTTCACCCGCTTGCTCTCCGTGTCGTTGGCGTACTCGACGCGCACGTAGGCGTACTGCGCTTGTGACGGGTCGAGCTTCGTTGATAGTTCAGTGAGGCCGCCGGTCCCGGTGGTGGTCAGTTGGAGTTTGTCCCCCACGGCGGAGGCGTAGGATATTAGGAGGTAGTTGGAGGGGTCTTTGTCGGAGCGGACGGCGTCGTAGGCGGCGAGGATTTCGGGGGAGTCGACGCCTGACATGGTGAGAGTTGCTGTGTTGCTGTGTTGCTGTGTTGCTGTGTTTTGTGGGTG
>JAFJYG010000532.1:0-37156 GCA_017366145.1 Cadophora sp. M221
TGGGAGGGAGAGGGTTGTGCAGCCGCAGGAAGTGGGTGCGAGGGATGGAGTTGTGAGGATTTTGGTTGAGGGCGGGGAACATAGTTTGGTGGTTTCGTTTTGAGTTTATGGGGAGTTGATGTATCGTATTTTCTGACTTTAGGTATTTATGACATTATGAATCTATGATGTGTCTGCTTAGCTGCTTAGCTGTTTAGTAGTCCACTGTTTAGGTTCCCTCGCTCCAGTAACGAAGTAAGTAAGCTTAGAACCCGCACTCCATAATTTGCAAGGTCAATGTCCAATACAGCATCAAATGATACAATCCCATTCCGCTGCCATACAGGATATTGCTCCATATCCATCCATTCTTGTCAACGACAGCATACATATTCCACGTGGCCCCATTATGTCAAAAGAAGCGCAAATAAATAAGCCTAAGGTAGAGTAGAGCATCGGCAGTTACAACAACTTAACCACAAAAGACCACCTGATTGGCTCCTCATTACGATACCACAAGTACAAGGATACATGTACCTACCGAATGCTGTGCCACATTTGGCTACAGCAGATCGACCTTTCGTACCTACCTGCCTTTCATATATATATATATATATATATATATAGAAGTCTGATGAGCAAATACCTACCTACCCAAAATTATCGACCCGCATCTCCTCGCTGTAAAAGCAAAAAAATGCGCAACATCACAATAATTCAACACCACCCACCCTCCATCCCAATAACCAGCGCCTCAAATCAAAAAGCGTTCAAAACAGCTAAGAAAAAACTAAGGGGGACATGGATCTCTCAACGTTCCTCCTATTCCTAATAGCCACCCTCCTAATCAGCACCTCCATCCCTCTGATCGTCGCTCCCATCGCCTTCTCACGGAACTACATCACCATCAGCTAGCTCCCCACAATCCGCATTCTACGCCCACCAACTCGAGACCAGCGAGCCGAGTATCTCTAGTCCGAAACTGTGATCACTTACAGCGGGCCGTGCAGTTCAGAGGTACTATACAGTACAGTTACATAACGTACCTAGGCAGTCATAAATTACAAGTAAATGCGGGGGGTGGGGATAGATATGTGTAGGCAGCATCAATCATCCACTCCAAGTCACCCAGATCCAGATTTCGTCGCCTTTTATGTATCGCGAGCCCCCCTTTAAACCAAAACTTACCAAACTCTTCATACTAAAAGAGTGTTCCCTGTGTTTTGAACCCCCTATCTCAAGCAATTCTCTAAATAAAGTCAGATAACTTTGTGTGTATACCTACTTGCCTGTCTGT
The DNA here is from genome assembly GCA_017366145.1 of Cadophora sp. M221. NCBI lineage: Eukaryota > Fungi > Ascomycota > Leotiomycetes > Helotiales > Ploettnerulaceae > Cadophora > Cadophora sp. M221. Next base: position 1,277 of record JAFJYG010000532.1, read on the forward strand.
CCATTAATGAGTAGTATATGATCACGATAATTCGATCCACCCCCTGGAAGATCAACCGCAACTCCAATGCCGAAACTTGATAGATATATTGATTCACTGATTCCCGAGTGTTAAAGCAATTGAGGGGTATGCAGTGCTCCGGCTGATAGAATTACACCTTGTGAAGCATAAAAGAACCTCGTTGGAGCATCATTGCCAGTAGAGCACTCTACACCGTTGACTATACCAGATGCTATGATCGCTTTTGTGACTTCGTAGCCAGTCAAGAGATGCAGATTTGGTTTGCTCGTGCGATGAATTCCGAAAACGTGATCCAGTTTCGGTTTTGGGATTCACAGACTGAGTGAACCAGTATAGTCTTCATTATCCGTACTGTGTAGAAATCAGCTCTTATAATTGACGTGAAACCTTGAGGTCTATAGCCTATAACCCACCAGCTTCGATAAGCAGAACTGTTGTTCATGAGGAAAAGAAAGTTAGTTTGGTCCATCGCTTTCGGAGGCAGTTACCGACCTAGATCCTCAGTGAGGCGACTAGCAACAACAAGTCCACTAAGACCTCCTCCGAAAACAACATAGTCATAGGTTAACACAGTCTCTAGGTCACGATTCAAAACCCTTCTGGGGAAAGTGGCACTTGCACTGACGAGACCGAATAGGGCAACGAGACTTAAGAACAAATTGCTGCGACCGATCATCGTGGCTTCCGAAACGAACTACAGAGGTGATTGCAGGTTCTCCGTCAATTATACGGGAACAGCTTTTCTTCTATGCGATAGCTGAGTCTCGGGATGTAAGAAGCTGACTGAGAAGGTACAACATCTTGGCTAGGTTACCACAGTGATGGATCCAACATGGCTTGAGCAGCTGCTTTGAGCATGTAGAAACTACAAGGATGTTTCCCAATTGCTAAAATTCCCACCTACACGTGGCTACACAAGTAACACACCCAGAATGAATTGCGGTTGAGCCCGGGGAGTGACGGACCGGGCCGACAAATCCAAATCGGGTTCAAGCGTGTCAGAATAATTCTATCAAAGCGAGATCTGGATCGGCCAAGAAAAACAAATCTTATCGTTTTTGTTGGTCGTCGGGATGAGAGTTCGCCATACTTTGACCGCTCCCAAGCGATTGGAAATATCTCTAGGTTTTTTGTTTCGGCCTTCTATTTTTAGTATCAAACGTCCAGTGGCTACATTAAGATGTTGGTGTTTTATCACACTGATCCTCCAGTGATGACAGGATGTTAGCACCGGGCGCAGCTCAAACAAATCTCGCTGCAGTGTCTGATCAGTCTCGTACTTCTTGCCCGCCATCCGCTCCTTCTTGCCAGTAGAAAATTTCCTAACCTCTATGCCTCCAATATACCCACCATTTTTGATCACCGTGCAGCCAGCCAAGCCATGCCTCTCCTAAGGATGCCAAGAGAGCTGTTAGACGAAATCTTCCTGGCGTGTATTCGAGTTCGATCTTTCAAGCGTGCAATGAGACTCAGGCTTGTGAACAGTAAGAGCACCCAGCAATCATTCCATCCCATGTTAATGCTCCAGTGATCAGAGGACTTCAACCAGCTTACAGAACATGCAATCTTTCAATCACGGATTCTCGACCGCGAAATTCTTTTAAAAGGATGTCCTTCTCTCGAATCCAGTCTGCACACTACACCGATGTTTCAATTCGTGCAGAAATACTTGGCCTACCGAATCCCTCTGGAAGGCGACCGAAGGACGCTTGGATGCCGCATAAGACTTGTGGCCGAACGAGTGTGTGAAACCACAGGTCAACCAGAAACCGAAGGACTTAGATCGTGCATTCACGAGCTTTGTGGTCTATACCTTACTCAAATGATCGCTGGCATCCACCCTCCTGATTTTTTCAATGGTAGTTTGAGTGAGGAGATCACCGAAGATCAACTTCATGAAGATATGATAAGTGCAGCTGTGTACCTTGGAATTCCCAGCATCGTCAAACAGCATCTTTCCAAGCTCGGGGAAAATTGTGAGATTCTCAGTCCTGAATACTGGACTTACTGGGCCCGCCACTGGATACCTGCATATCGTGGAGACTTTGACATGGTCAAGCTACTTCTTGCAATCGATCAGCCAATGCAAGGAGATGTGCGAGAACCGATCCCAAAACATTGCTACTTGGATATGATCCAATGGTCTGCTCTGGGTGGCCATACAGAGATTTTCAACTTTGCTTTGGATCAAGCCTTGAAACAGGACTACGAGTTTGACATGTCACATAATTATTCTTCATTCGACTACCGAGATGTTGCGGGGGCGATGCTCGACACTGCATTCCCAGAGGATTACGAACGCCTGGCTGCAATCATTGGACGATGTCATATGATCTTCCAGCCTCGTAGTCATGGAGATATGAATGCTCGACTATGTCGGAGTGCTAGAAACGGGCGTGTGGATATGGTGCAGCACTTTTTGCAAAAGGGAGCTTGGCTAAATGACCCCCGAGCAAAACAGGATTTTACGGAGGGGAAACCACAGTGGCGGAGCAGGTCGCTGATTCCAAAGATTACAAAGCCTTTGTTGACCGCCATCGAAAGACTTCCAGGGGGAATTGAGGCTGTGGTCAAGTTGATGCTTGAGCAAGGAGCAGACCCAAACTGGTACTCACCTGATCTAACACCGTTGATGGTCGCCACTTTCAAGAACAGGTTAGATCTAGTTCGCCTCTTAGTCGAATACGGAGCGAATGTCAACGATGGGTGTCCTCCTCCAATTGTCCTGGCAATTCGTCAAGAGAACACAAGCATTTTCAAGTACCTACGAAACAACGGAGCCCGACTAGATACACCAGATACAGGTGCATGGTGTATGTCTGAGGCGAGACGATACAGGTTGAAGTCTATGGAAGTCCTCCTTGTTGAAGATGGTATTGATGCGTCCACGTTTCTCGATCGAGCACCTCTTGCAATGGAATGTTCAATGTGGGAATCTCGTAATCCAGAGTCTGATCAGGAACTTAGCGATAGGTATAGGATATGATCAACAAAAGGCTGTAAAATGTCATCTATATTAGCAATGTCATGATATATTTATCATGAAGTTTACAATTCAACATTGGTTCTTGATATGGTGATGCTGAATTATGTTCTGGAGAAACATTTTGAGGGTAAACTCAATTCGTGCTATAAAAGGAGGTAAGGACTGGAATCACACAAAGCAAAATACACCCTCTGCGAGCACAACTGTTTAAAAAAAAGATCCATCTCCAGTTGAGATTTTCAATAAAAAAAGAAAAGAAGATCCAACACAGCACTGCCCCTGACCCAGAGAAACTGTCAACAAGACAAGTCAAAAACCCAAGGAACCAAGAACTCTGAACAAACAATTCTGAAAAGACAAAAAACAAAACACAGAGTAACGATGGAATGAGCTGTCCGCACCCTAAATATAAATAACGGTCGCCACAAGATGGAATGTGGGGTCATTGTCGTCTGGAACGATTATACTGAACTTCTGGATGCTGGCAGTTCTCCCAGCATTAGATAGCCCGGGCATCATCTTTACTGCGCCCTCTGTAAAGGGATTGCTTGTCAGAATTTCAGTCCATTCATTCCGGCGAACCCTCAGTGAATTCGAGGGTCTGACCATCAAGCTTTGTGAAATCCTTTCCTTGGGCTTGGATTGCTGCCTTGAGGGAACGAACTGCGTCTTGGTTGTCCACTTCTTCTGTTCCAATCATCCTCAAGTCCGTGCTTCCTGGTGTTTTGCCTACCGCATGAGTCCAATTGTCGAGAACAATGTCCCTTGCTTTCATCTTGTTCTTGGCGGGGAGAACGTCATTCTTCACAAATTTTGGTGATGTATGCTCCTTTAACAGGACTCACAAGGTAGTCAGCCACCTCCGGAAAAGCTTTCTGACACTTTTGGTTTGATCCTGTTTTGTAGAAGCGATACTTTAGATAGCGTTGTGGGAGTGGACGAAGTAGAAGTGGAGGAAGTGAAAGTAGAGGTAGTGGAGGAAATCGAAGTGGAGGGGGGGTGGGGCTCGGCAACGAAGTAAATATCTAGGTAGGTTGTGTGCCCTGGGTGTGCTCAGGTAGGAGAATTGACCCGTGAGGTGGATGAGCCCGAAGGAATTCGTTGACACCCAATTCCAAGTTCAAGCAAGAGTGTAGTGAGGTGAGAGGCATAAGAGTAGATAGACTACAGACTAGGGACTAAGAGGAGCAGACCGAGCAAGCCACAGTACCTATTAAATCGTATGACACCAAGCTGCTGGGGTTCCTCAAATTTGTCCTAGTCCATTTCCAACCCAAACCTCGCTCCCCAGCAGTGGAAATAAGGTACATACCGAAAAACCGTTCGTTGCTCGGAACGTCACTTCACTTCACTCTGCCTCTTCCCACAATTAATCGCCCAAGGTTTCGAAGATGGCAGCTATTCCACACTCGACTACCACACATGTGTTCAAGACCATTGACGGCCTCGAATTGACACTCGATATCACCAGCCCCAAGACCGCCCCTTCGTCTTCATCAAAGACCGCACTTGTTCATTTCCATGGCGGTTTCTTGGTACTGTCACCACATCCTCCTCTCTCACTCAGGCCTGTACTCATCCAAATGTGAAGGTAATCGGCGAAAAGACCACTTTCCCTCCCGCCTGGCTCATCAACGCCTGTCTTCGCCGTGGATGGACATATGTCACTCCTTCATACCGACTCGTCCCAGAGTCAACAGGGAAGGCCGCGGTTTCCGATGCCATAGCTGCTTGCGAATGGGTGCAGTCTCATGTTTCAAAGCGCCTAGTCGTTGCTGGATCAAGTGCCGGGGCATATCTTGGTCTCACAGCAGCTGCAATATTACTCTCTCCACCCCTGGCCCAACTGTTTATCTACGGAATGTTGGATCCTGTTAGCCATCGTTATGTCATCCCTGGAATTCCTCTGATGGCAGACCACCTCTTGGACACCTCGAAGTTCTTGGAAATCATCAAAAATGCTTCTGAAAAGGGACCTATCCTGGATGCATATCCATTCCCAGCCGATCCCACGACTGATTTACGCATGGGCTGGATTGCAACGCTCCATCAAGAGGCTCTGTACCCTGATTACATCACTGGAAAGCCAGGTCTGAGTAAACTCATTCGCGAGAATGGTATTGAAGCCATACCTGAGGAGGACAGGTGCCTATTTGCCGCAGCGCCTGCTGAGACGACGGAAAATGCATTCCCACCAACAGCTTTCATTCACGGGGATGCAGATCAATTCATTAGTATCGATCAAAGTGTCGACCTCGCGAACAAGTTCAAAGCGTCAGGATCCAAGGTCACGACTGTGATAGTACCGGGAAAAGCACACGGATTTGACATTATCGGGGTGCCCTCCGACGTTGATATCGAAAGCACGTCGACGGATGGCGAGGAATGGTTCTCGAGCTTTAGAGAGGTTTTAGGGTTTCTCGATGCGGTGATTTCGAACGTCGCGTCAAATAGTACACAACTTTTATAATTCTAATTTCCATCTTTTGATTAACATTACGGCTTTTGGTTTAAATGTCCATCATATTCGTGTTGTATGAACACTGTTCTGGCGTTCCTCTGTTTTTCGTGACTATTGAAACTGAGAGTCGAATGTTTTATATTTCAGTAAAGAATGCTGGTACGTTGGTTCCGACAGAGATTTCTGCTTTTTGGCGCAGCGATATTGGACTTCAAGATGAATTTGATCAGTACTATTGAGTGATGACTATTAAGTTCCAAGTGAAAAGCTGCCTCCCTGTGTATTGCTTCTCCAAAATACAGAATAGACCAATTTGAAACTAATAAGTACTGCACTACCAAGGAAGCTAGCTTGACCAAATAACCAGAGACTCCCTCTCGGTCCCCGTCGCACTGCGAAAACAATGAGGTCTGGTCCTTGAGTTACTTCTTCTGTAAGTCTCTCTTGTTGATCCAAACATTGAATTCCGTTTGCACAGAGAACCACGACGTTCATGTCTTCCAAGGCCGTGCTTTATTCACTGGGTCGAGTTCGAATTGGCGGGTGAACTGCAACACATATTTGTGAACCTCAACAAGTGCAATGTTTCTCCCCACACAGGCACGATTGCCAACTCCAAACTAATTTTTTTTTGCATGTTAGCCAGTCTATTTAAGAAAAAGAAAAGAAAAAATAGGTACAAATGGATCAGAGAGAGAACTTACGGTGGCTAGTTGAGTGGTCATTGATGACACTCTCGCTTCGTCCTCCGGACCAGAAGGTAGCCAGCGATCCGGCCTCCATGTATCCGCTTCTGCACCGAATATTGATTGGGAGCGATTCATGCTTCGAGGGCTCATACCACACTCCGTCCCCCATGGCAAGAAGTGCCCCCTAAGTTGAATACCTTCCCTGGGGACATTTCTCGGCAGCTGGAATTGGATGGATAGGTGCAGCCTCATACTTTCCTTGATGACAGCCGCTAAGAAGGGCAGCTTCTCAGCTTCCTTGTAAGTCAAGTGTCTATCTTCAAGAGACTCGTAAGCTTGATCGATTTCGACTTGAAGTCTTTTCCGCTCAACAGGATGGAGCAGGAGGTCGCTGAGGACCGCTAGGATCGCACATGCCGTGGTGTCGGCTCCAGCACCAAAATGTTAACGCCTTCGCTCATCACATCGATCATCTTCACAGGCTGGCCCGAGTCGTCTTTGGCATCAATGAAGTGCTGCAGCATATCCCGTCTGCCGTATCCCGAACCGTCCTTCATGCGCTTCTCCACCACAGCCTCCAGCCACCTCAAGAAGTCATCGAAAACATTCAGACTCCTACCTCCAAACTTAGCAACGAGATATTTCGACACCTTGTTGTTGAAGATCAACATCTGTCCTGGGAAGTATCCCATCTTTGCCATGATGAAGAAGCCCTTATGGATGGACTTGATGATCAGATCAATGTCCTTCCCCTGCTCTCCAGGAAGCCGAGTTTCCCGCCGAGAGCGAGCGAGCGAGCCAACAAAATCAAAGGCGAAGTAATCGGCCCAATATCGCAGATAAATGACCGCACCCTGATTAGCGAATCCCCGGAACCGCTTCCAGTTAAGATCCGCAACCTCTTGGATCAAGGGCTCCATGGCAAGTATGGAGCTCATGGAATAAGCGCCCGACACGCGGCTGCGAAGCTGACGATGGAGCTTCACATCTTGGGTTGCAAAGAAACTGATAGTCGTGGATGGCAGATTCCAAACCTCGTACCAGTGTCCCTAAGGTTTCGGTTCAGTCAACATGATGTTCGAAGAGTTTCCAGGCGCACTGTGGGCAGATGAGATGACGATTTCGTGGCGTTGTCGGCCATATTGAAAGGAATTGGGTCTTTACGATGAAAGCCTCAATGAAGCATACCTAGGTAGGTAGTCCGGCTAGACTAGCACAGGTCGGAGTCAGGTCATATATCTCCCGATTGTCTCAGGTAGACTGAGTAGGTAGGTAAGTTAAGCAGATGATACACGTGTTCCTCTTCCAGATTCCCTTCGAGTGCAGTGCAATCAATATCAGAAGGGGGAGGGGGGCTGGCCTTGATAATAAACCTTCTAGAGTGTTGGGCAAGGGCATTGCAATTTGAGTGTTTGACTTCGGCCACCAACCACGAAGACCCATTGGTTAAGGCCAAGAATGATCAGTTTTGCTCAAACTGACCTAGAAGCCTCCAACGCTACCCCACACCCCGCAACCTGCACGACGTAGGGTGCCAACCTCGAGGGAGACTCTAACGAGGTATTTTCGGTTAAGGTAAATATTGTGGCTTGTAAGTTCATCGTCAGTGTTTTTGATTCGTTTTTCCAGCGCACCCTCCTTATTGCTTTCTCTGAATACGTTAGCCACGAATGTAAGGAAAAAGACTCGCCGCCTGGCATATGGTGAGTGAGACCCAGCCTTTCGAATATGAAATCTATTTACTGTATCAATTCAATTCGCATCAGGTGTTTGAATTTCTCGTGATATCTAATCCTCTCAATCACCTTCCATCTTCCTTACTGATCTGCAGCTTACAAGAGAAAGCGGAAGAGAAATTTTTGAAACAGAGCTGCAACACCTCCTAAAGTCTGATTTGACTCTTGAGGTGCTCGTCTAACTATAGAACGTCGGGCATATTGTATGCGGCATAGATCTTGCTCTGGCAGCTGGTAAGCTACAGTGCGCCCGCCAGGACGAATGCTGGGTCACGAAGGCATGGGAGGCGTTGCCAAGCTTGGTTCTCAAGTTTTCAGAGTCGCGGGTGAAGATTGGTCAGAGAGTCTGGGTGGCCTGGTTGAGGTAATTCTGTGGAATCTGCGTGTATCACCTCATGGATGGAGAAGAGACGAGACGGATGCATCGAGCAGTTATCGGGACTGAAAATCAATGGCACTTTCACCGAATATGCTCTTGTACCGACCGAACTTTATTCTGCCTTTGTATAAGCAGTTAATTGCTTGTTGAGGAAAATGAGGGGTAGGTATGTAACGTCGTACTATGGCACCGGCACTTGACGTATCATCGATGACGGCAGCGCGGGGTAAAAGGGGAAGTGGGGGATCTGCAGGTACATAGATGTGAGATCAATTCTCTGGGAACTTCCAAGACCACGTTCGGAATTTTTTTTTTGGCCTTTCTTTTTTTGCTTCGATAACCCATGTATCAACTGAGCTTCCAATCTGTTGTTGGTTTGGCTGCCCTGTCTGTTGTCGTGGATGCAGAAGCGGGAGAGCGGAGTTTTAATGTTTTTGACTTTGTGGATCCCTTGATTGGGACTATCAATGGAGGTATGTCCTAATATTCCTGAAACTTCTCAGATATAATCTGACATTAATAGGTCATGTTTTCCCCGGTGCAACACTCCCATTTGGTATGTCCTGGTCGACCAAAGGTCAGACTGAGCTGATAGTCTCCAGGAATGGCAAAGGCAGTCGCCGATGTCAATAACCCAGACGAGAAACAAGGAGGTTTTGCATCCGATAACTCAGACATTACAGGATTCTCTCACATGCACGACTCAGGCACAGGAGGAGTAAGATTTGTCCCGGGAAAATGATCGTTGCTAATGACCGAATCAAGTCCCCATCTCTTGGCAATTTCCCCATATTCCCACAGGCAGGATGCCCTGGAGATATCATCAACAACTGCTTCTTCACTAAAGACGAAAGAGCTTCACGGAGGATCAATGGTACTGTTGTAGCAAAGCCTGGATATTTCGCTGTCAGTCTGAACACATCCATCCATACGGAAATGACGGTCACAAATCACACCGCACTCTACCGGTTCAACTTTCCACCAAACGCCTCAGCACCAACATACCAGAATCAAACAGCCCACCCGTACAGTCCCTTAATCCTAGTCGACTTGTCAGATCTGCCCGATTCAATCACCAACGGGGTTGTTCAAGTCAACGAGACCACCGGCAGGCTCACAGGGACCGGAACCTTCAACCCCTCATTTGGAATCGGCAATTACAACCTCTCGTTCTGCGCAGACTTCTCGGGCGCACCACTCCGGGATACAGGAGTTTGGATGAACAATCGCGCGGGTTCACAGCCGAAGACCTTGAAACGGATGGCAGATGGTATCAATAGCTCGCCTCCCCTCCCAGCAGGTGCTTGGACTCAATTCCACCCCCCGCCAAACAATCAGATCCTGGACCGAGTAGGTGTATCTTTCATCAGTGTCGAGAAAGCTTGTCGGAACGCCGAAACGGAAATCCCAGACTTTGGATTCGACAAAGTTCGAAGCGCAGCTGAAGATGCCTGGCGAGAAAAACTATCGGTGATTGAAGTGGATGCCACAGGTGTTAGCGAAGAGCTGCAGACGATGTTTTGGTCTGGGACGTATAGATCGATGATATCACCCCAGGATTATACAGGAGAGAACCCATTGTGGAATAGTACGGAGCCGTACTATGATTCCTACTATTGTATCTGGGATTCTTTTCGAAGCATCCATCCTCTACTCACTTTACTTGACCCTCAGAGCCAGACATTGATGGTGAGGAGTTTGATTGATATTTATCGACATGAAGGTGTGTTTGGATAATATTTCCCACTGTACCATGATTAAAATATCTAATGGGTTCCAGGAAAACTCCCAGACTGTAGAATGTCCTTGTGCAAAGGATTTACGCAAGGAGGATCTAACGCTGATGTGGTGCTGGCCGATGCCTATTTGAAGAACATCTCAGATGGTGTAGATTGGAAAGCCGGCTACGAAGCTGTAGTTTCAGATGCTGAAGGTACGATTTAAACAGGCACAATTGCATTCTTTTTCTAATTGCGTTTTGCAGACGAGCCTGAAAATTGGGCGGTCGAAGGCCGGGGTGGCCTCACCTCCTGGAAAACTCTTGGCTATATACCAACTGACGATTATGATCCCTACGGCGTTGGACCATTCACTCGTTCTATTTCTCGTACAGTGGAATACGCCTACAACGACTTCTGTATTGCAGAAATGGCTCAGGGACTTGGGAATATGGCGGACGCTGAGAAATATATCGCACGTTCGAACAATTGGAAGAACATGTATAAGGCTGATCAAACCTCACTTGTAGCCAACACCACAGATTTTCCCAACAGCACCGTCGACAGTGGATTTTTTGGGTTCCTCCAGCCACGGTATTTGAACGGTACCTTCGGCTTTCAAGACCCATCGCTTTGTTCTCCTTTATACAACTTCACGTCCTGCTACCTCAATCCCGACGGCCACGAAACCTATGAAGGAAGTTCCTGGATGTATACCTTCTTCGTACCACAAGACATGGCAACGCTGATTACAACTCTCGGTGGACCCGAAGAATTCTCCAAGCGCCTCTCTTACCTCCACACCTCAGGTCTCCTCTACATCGGCGACGAGCAAGCTTTCCTCCCAGTCTTCCAATTCCACTATGCCGGCCGTCCAGGTCTGTCTGCTTACTTCTCACATTTCTACATCCCCTCCCAATTTAATGATACCCTCTCCGGAATAGCAGGGAACGACGATTCAGGCGCGATGGGGTCCTTCACTACTCTCTCCATGATGGGGCTCTGGCCTGTTCCAGGACAAGACGTTTATCTCATTACGCCGCCATACTTCCCCTCCGTGAGCTTGACGAATAAACAGAGTGGAAAAACGGCAACGATCAAGAACGTCAATTTTGACGCGGGGTATGAGAGTATATATATCCAGAGTGCGACGATGGATGGCAAGCCGTATACTAGGAATTGGATTTCGCATAGCTTCTGGCTGGAAGGAGGCGTTTTAGAACTGACGGTGGGGAGAAATGAGAGTGCTTGGGGTACAAGGGAGGAGGATTTGCCGCCGAGTTCGTCGACGAGTAGTTGAGTGGAAGGAATTCGAGGGACTTCTAACAAGGAAGGACTGATAGATGGGTCTAGAGTAATGACAGGCGGTTAGCAAGGAGATTGAGGTTTGATGATTGAACTTGGTTAACGTCCATCCCTGCGTGGCGGAAAACCCTACGTGCCGGAAAATTTCACGGGTGCATTGACCTCAAGCATCATAAAATCCGTGCACACCGTAATATGTCTTATTATTTTTTTGTAATCTACATTTCTTGGCTACTCCCGGACACCTTAAATACCTTTTACTCAGAAATTCACTTTCGTGTCGTCGCCCTTACCCCAAATCATGAAGGGTCTCCTTTTACAACGTTACAGACTTCCTCGAAAACAGCTGCACACCGAGCTTACACAATTTCTAAAACTTATGTGAAAGTCCTGGCCGAGCTCTCAGGCCTCCCTGCTGTGCGGGAGATCGTTAACATGGTTGTGGCGGCTGTGGCGTGCAAATTCATCTAAAACCGTCACGCGGCTCGGTACCTCGGATCGACGCGAATGACGATCTTGGCGGGTAACAGCCCCATATATCCAACTCAGACCTGAATTTAATCTTGGGATGGTCACGTGGAAATTTGGGTGGAACTACTCAATGCCGACAGAGGTGCCTCACTTTAAAGCTTAGTGTTTACACATCTTCAGTAATTAGATTGCTAGTATTACATCCTTTAGCTTAGCCTTCCATATATTTAAAGCTATGTAGGATTAAATAGAATCTGGATGATTAGGTTCTAAGACGCGTTTCCGAAGTTGTACACATTCTTTTATGAGTCTTATAGCTTCAGTTTCTTTGCCGCTTCTTTTCCACGTAAATGCCAGGCTTGCCATACTCGTTAGCGTAGAAGGGTGGTCCACTCCGAGCTTCGTCTTGCGAGTCTCCATGACTTGCACCTCCAGCTTCTCCGCATCATCCCACCAGCCTTGTTTCCAAAGCGTCGATGCCAGGTTGGCCATGCTCGTCAGCGTGTCTGGGTGGTCCACTCCAAGCTTCGTCTTGCTCGTCTCCATGACTTGCACCTCCAGCTTCTCCGCATTATCCCATCGGCCTTGGTTGCTGTATGTCGATGCCAGGTTGGCCATGCTCGTCAGCGTGTCTAGGTGGTCCACTTCGAGCTTCGTCTTGCGAGTCTCCATGACTTGCACCTCCAGCTTTTCAGCATCATCCCACTGGCCATTCAGCCTATATGCCTCGCCCGCTAGTGCCATCGCATCAAGCGTATTCTTATGCTTACAACCGAGAAACTTCTTTCGAACTCTCATTACCTGTACCGCCATTTTCTCTGCCTCCACACCACTTCCCATTTCTAAGGCATACCATGCTGCGTTGTACAATACTAAAACCCAGTCTAGTAGAGAGTCTTTTTTCTTTGGCTTCTGTGCTGCTGCCGATTGTGCGTGTGGGAACAGGTCTTGGCACCTGGCCCAGTTCTTATATTCTCCCGTGGGGAATTCATTAGCAAGTATCTTACAGTAATGTCGTCTCCATTGTTCTAGATCTCCTTTTGCTTCTAGCCACGTCCTCATTGCAAGCTGCACGAGTGCGTGCATTTCAAATGCTGACTGGATCTCAGAGACAGAAATAAACGCATAGTTTCTCAACACAAGCAAGTCTTCCTCAAATTCGTTACCACGCCCATCACTCTTCACATCTCGGCCTTCACGACCGACTGTCTTGCGACGAAAGAGGCGTGTCAGACGCTGAATTGGTGGAGCGTTGAAACTCTCAATTTCATGTCGATGACGAACCAGCCGTTCAGGAATTCCTTGCCGGTCAAACAGACTCATCAGAGACAGCAAGTCAGCTGCCGAGGGCTTCCTTTGACGTATGTGCTCAAATGAGATGTGCCATGTGATGATGATAGAGTTCATAGCCTCTCGGTCTCGTCGAAGATATCCAGCGTTATTGTCCAAGAGACTTGTCTTCTCGCGGTCGCTTTTCTGAAACGTAACTAGGTACTCCGATACCGAACACCTCGGCGCTCGTTGAAAAATATATGCCGCTGCCTGAACGATAGCAAGCGGCATGTATTCCAGCGCTGCAGCTAATTCACCAACATCACAGTTCTTGCCATCGATGTCGCTGTCCTCTGGCATCCTGAGCTTCTTTCTCAGCAGTGCTACTGCGTCAACCTTGTCCATAGGGTCTACTGCAATCAAACTGTTGTCTTCGACAAGCTGTAACGCCGCCAGCTTAGTCCTTGAGGTGATGAGAGTCGTCCCATGCTGGCATTGCGGCAGGTAGGAGACAAGCGGTCGTAAGTTTTCGCCCTCTTTGCCACCGGTTTGCCCCGCTTGCCCAGTCCTTCGAGCTTTAATGAGAAAGCTAGCATTATTCACATTATTAAGTATAAAAACCTACTTTCCTTTTCTTTCATTGCACAGCTAGTTGTGCACTAGCTGGAAGATATTAGTCGTTGGGTTTTATTGGCCGGAGATCTTAACACGATTTGCGATGTCTCAAAAGCTTTGCTCGAATTAAGCAGCATTACTAGCATGAACCCAGAACACCCATGATTCCGGCGACTATTCTCGAGTTCGGTAGGCATATTTAATGGCAAGTTGCGATTTACTTCACAGCTGTTAGTAATCCGTAATAACAGAATCGTTTGCGCTTACCCGACGCCGCCTAAGCCAATAAGCGCGGTCCGAGATCTCAAAACAGTGCATTCCCGGTGAATCTGCTCAAGTGTCGCTCGCTCAACGAAGTCTGTATCGCGACTAAAGGGTATAATAATCGACGGGTTCGGTGGAGTCTCTGGTCGTTCTACAGGCGGGGACATTAGTAGCGCGGGGCCAGCTTGAACCTCTCCAACTTACCAGGAGGGGCATAGTGATGAAATTGATTATTAACCGAACCGTTAATTATCCCAGCTTGGAAACCGGAGTTGGCCTTGCTAAAAGAAATCGCGAATGCCATTGATAAGTTATAAATGACTTGCAGCGAAGTGTAAGGTAGCAGCTATTTGTGTTGGTGTCGTTGGCCATCCTTCAGCCGCAACGACATGCAGCTACCTCCCAATCAGATTGGCGGCGCTTCCAGTGCCTCAGCCTCAGCTTCTGATCAGTTCTTCATGTCCGCCTGCTTCTGCCATTAACAAGAAATTGCGGCTGGACGATAGCCAACATCATCAACACACTCAGCTGCTGTTCACCTTTCGTCGTTCTCAAATTACTCCGCCGCAATGGCATCTGCGATGAATTTTGGTAACAATAACGCCGGCTTCCAAGCCGGGATCATCAACGGTCCAGTCACTACGCAGTACCATCACCATATCCCTCCTGGTAAGTTGCAAAGGTCGAAGCTGACCGGTGCTTATCGTGACCAATCTTCAGAGAGTCTATGACGCTAATTCTTTGTCCAGCTGTCTCTCCGCAAGCCTCAACAAATATCCTCATCATGTCATCCGACCCTCGAAACACAGACCGTCTTCGGCTTGGCGCCGAACGCCGCGAGTTGGAAGACGCTCTGCGTGATACACGATATGGAAAGTCATTTAGTCTCCACGATATCTGGAGTTGTCGAGTACGAGATATTACGCGCGTGTTGGATCGATATGAACCGAATATACTCCATTTCAGCGGTCACGGAAGTAATTCAGCGATATTCTTTGAGAAAGACGACGGTGAAGCCATAGCCGTAGATAAGAACGCTCTTGGGGCTTTGCTAAGAACACAAAAGGGGCTAGATCTCGTCATACTGAATGCTTGCTACTCTCGAGACCAAGCGCAAGCCATTGCGGACGCAGTCGGATATGCTGTTGGAATGGAGGGTGCTATAGACGATGAGGAAGCAATTGAATTTTCTCGCGAGTTCTACAGAGCGCTTGGGGACGGACGTTCGTTTGAAGATGCATTTGAGAGAGCCCAGTTGGCAGTAGGTTTGACATCGAATTTGAGACTACATCTCCTAAAGCGAACTCAGAACTAGGGTTTAGGAAGCTCTTCTAGCCTCTCCAAAAGATGTCATACTACAACGATTTCAGCTTTTACAAGAGTCTCTTAGTCTCTCCGTCTTGAGCCCTCTGAGCTACTGAATTGTTCTACCTCTGACAATGCTGCGAGCCTTCCTTGACCTGACAACATCTCGGTACTACGACAATCTTCTTCCTTGTGTATTCTGTCAGGCCCATTTGAAGGAGGACTTTCTGGGCGAACAATCCTCCATCAGCTTCAGAGAGCTCGGCGCTGCTCGATTTGTCGATGCAGCATGTGTCCACCGAGAAGTTTTCGCCGCCAGCCTTACTCTTGCTCGTACCGTCTACCAGGTCCTAGAAGGTAACCTCGTCCGATCCCCCCTGTGTGAAAGTATAGCATAGTTGGGTATAGCGCTTTCAAAGAAATCGGTCAGGTCGAAGTTGCCATCATCGTCAGACAGGAAGAGACTATTGCAAAAGCCGCAGGGGCCCACAGCCAGAGCCAGAGCGGTTCAGTCCCGTCCCTGTTTCACTCAGAACATACCCCTTGCGAGATATGCCTGAACGACAACCCCTTTCCTCATCCATTTTTGTCAGCAAACATGCCGCCACAAATGAATGCAGCAAAGCAAATTCTAGTCACCACCTTGCTAGAAGAAGGATTCGATACTGTACAATGGATCGGCTTGAATGCGATCACAATTATTATATTAAAGCCTTAACAAGCAGTGATTCATCCCTTCTATTGCGCCGACAATACAATGACTGACTCGAACACAGCAATCCGTCGCGAGGCCTTGCGCAGCCTGCCTCAAGAAATGTACCTCGAACGCTTTTCTTCTTCCTAGCAATCCGGTTGTCCATCATACATACGTGTCACTGGGGCTCTCCATGGCATTGGCGCCTCGATCGCCTGTGCCACTTCTTGCTCTGGTTCATCTGCCTCTTGTACAGCACTCTTACACTTTCTACCGCGTTTCTTCGTGTCTGTTATGACCTCCTTCGCAGCAGGTGCTACTTCTGGCTCTACTTCTAGCTCTACTTCTAGCTCTGCTTCTGGCTCATCCTCCTCCAACGCAGTGCTCTTCCGCTTCCGGCCACGTTTTCCCTTGCCTTTGGTGGCCTCTTTCGCAGCACGCGCTGCTTGTGCCACCTTAATATCCTCAAAGCTCATTACCTTCGCCTTTCTAAGTACAATTGACCTGGTTGATTTGCGAACCTTCGCTTTGTTGTTCATTTTAGTTAACATTTGGACTCGATCATTAAGGAGAGCACCATTAGCAAAGGATATTTGGGCGGTATGGGCAAGCTTTTGCATATGTTTCTCTAGGCGCTTGCTATTGGTGTTATTTAGCGTGTGGGTATTTTGTTTAATCAAATTCTGGAGCGACGCAAGACCTTTTGCTGATACGGGCGTTACAGGTGTTTGTGGGACTTCCTCTTGATGACAATGACCTACCCTTATCTCATTTGCCGTTGAAAGAGTTGATTGAGCAGGGGGTTTTGGTGTTACCCTGAGGACTTTATTTGAGTTGAGCGGAAATAGACCACAAGCAGCCTACGCTTTCAAGATGTTTTTCTTCGTAAACGCCTTCTTCTGTGCAGGACTGTACAGCGATGTGAAATGTTACTTGCCAACTGTATTTGCACTTCCTTGAAATAGTCTCTCAGCCTCATCGCGGTATGCTGCCTTTAAAGGGGCAAACACTTCGACATCGCAGGGCTGGAGCTTGTGGGACGTATGAGAAGGGAGGCGACACAAGATAATATTGTTTTCGAAGCAAAACTCTAGGGCTTCGAGAGTCTCGTGCGTCCCGAAATCGTTACAAATTAGCACACGAGGTTTCTGGTTAGCCTGTTCTCTCGTTTGGGGATCAAATACGCGCTTGAGCCACTTCAGACTAATCTTTGAGTTGGTATATTTAGACTCGGAGCACGCATAGTGCTATTCAGGGGTTGGGAATGTGGTTTAGTTGCTTCGGTGGGTAGTGGCTGGCTAGATGATTATTGGCAACAAAGACTTACCAATTGCACTTATGCACTTGATAGTAGTAATTATTGTTCGCTTGACCCCTGCACTTCTATAGTCTTGCGGATCGTTTTTACTTACAAGGACCTAAATAGAGCCAAGTATGCATAGCATGACTCTAGTTTCGTTTATATTGTACATGTTCTTTGGGAGGATTGCAAGATCTTGCAATACCTCTGTGATTACCTTAAACTAATGTGTTATTTTGTTATAAATATTGTTCTTGTGGCGTTTTCAGGCCATTGCCCTTACTTGTTGTGATTTAAGTACTGGATGACGCTTCTGGAAGCCCAGAGGCTAGTTCTTGCCCAGAGGCTTGGTCGCTTTGTTCGTCGAACGCTGGCGGGCGATACAAAAGGCGAGGGCAGGTAGGTACTTAATTCGCATAGAATTCTCGAGGTTAGCTATAAGTTTCAAATACTTTTTAAGGGCTTTCTTTTTTAACGGAGTAAGGTATAGTTGGTTTTTGGCCTTTGCTTTTCTTAAGGGCTGTTTATAATTGCAATAATAAAAGGTAATTAAAGGGACTTCACTGTGTTTTAATTTGGCATTGTATGTTTGAGGTTCTCTTGGCACTGGGGCCTCTGCAAGGGCTATACTGGCACGGTCGCTCATGAAGCACTACCTTATTGCGACGTAGGGATGGAATAGGAACGATGAAGCGCGGCTTGAGGTGCGGCTTGAAGAGCGGCAGCGGACATGTGGCTGTGCATGGAAGCTTCTAGAAGAACGCCACACTTTTCCTAACGTGGTTGTTGGCTCAAATAACGAATACAGAACGCTCCCTGCAGCCAACGACGTTACTTATTTCAGCAGGAGGACATGCTGCGAATCTGCAAGATTCGGCTCTATTCTAGGGAGTAGTTGTTATGAGCGCGAATATCTTCACTAACAAACGGACAACTTGCACGAAGCGGGTTATGTATCAACCTTTGGAGTATTTTTGGCCTCGTTGAAGCTCAAAAGCTGTTATTATTTGAACTAAGAATCGTATCAATTCGCGCTTATAGTATTATAATATCCTTACTTTCCTCTAAAATTTATTTCACTAACTTTGCCGTTAATATTCCCAGCTTGGAAGCCCGAATTTTGAGCATCGAAGCTCACCGTAATTGAACTGCTCTAGTTCGCCGCGGCTTTTGTAATAGCTTCTTCTTGCGACTTGGATAAGAGCTCATTTAATAGCTTTTGCGACGCCTTTGCCCCTTTGAGTTCCTTCTTAAGTTGTTGCAATACCTTATTCTTTCCTTAACTAGGTCCAGCCGCGTCGTCATTATCGCTGCTAAGGTTTAGCTTTTTTAGCTTATTCTCGACCACCACTAGCTGTTAATCTGCCGTAGTAATGGCACAATTAACCTCATTTTGCTTTGTAGATATCGTCTTCTTTATCTCCTTCGTGATATAGCTATTTCGGATAGAATTATATTTGTAGGAAGGTTAGTTTTGTAACTACATAGGCAGAACTAGAACTACTTACAGCGTTGCAACACCAACGATGAGATTAATGGCTAGCTTACAGCTTTGAAGCTGCTCCGACATAGCCTTGGCTTGGTCTTTCTTGAAGAATCCCACATTTGCTCGGTTCAACCATGTTAGCTTTTCTTCTAAGTATCTAGTCCACTTTTATAAATCGGCCCTGAAAAGGTTGCATGCTTGCGTGCAGCTACTAATTGTCGCCTTTAATTGCTTTGCTACGTTTTAGCCAAGTGACTTTCAATCCCTGTCTTCTACTTTTTGGAGCAATTCCAATGTTGTATGAACTAACTGGATGTTATTAGCCAAACGCTTGGTGGTTTTAGGTGCATTGCTAAGCTGTTGCAAATCTTTTAATAGTAGTTGTGTGCCGTGCAAGGCCGGTGCAATAATACCAACGATACTCGCGGCGATACTAAGAGGATCCGCCATTTGTGTTTATTAAAAACAGGAGCAGGCATTAACGAAGATCTTACGATGAGCTGAGGCTGAGGGGTTGGAAGCGCCGATTATTCTGATTGGAAGGCAGCCACAGGTCGTTGCGGCTGAAGGATGGCAGCGACATCGACACAAACAGCTGCAACCAACAATCCGTCGCAAAACCTCTGTAATGGCATCCGCGACATCTTTTGGCGAGGGCAACTCCGGCCTCTAAGCTGGAATAATCAACGGTCCCGTTAATACTCAGTTCCATTACCATGCCCCTCCTGGTAAGTCGCAAAGGTCCAAGCTGACCCCGCGCTAATAACGTCCCCATTCACAGAACGACCAGAGACTCCACCGAACTCGTTGATCGTTATCCCCTTTAGTCGCGACGCAGACTTCGTCGAGCGAGCGACAATTGATCAAATTCACCAGAAATGTGCTGTCTCGGGATCTCGAATCGCGCTCGTGGGCCTGGGCGGCGTCGGGTAAGCGGCAAACCCTTTACGACGTTAGTTCCTACGTCTTACTAACCGCTGGAAAGGAAATCGCAACTCGCCATCGAATACGCCTATCAAACTCGAGACCGTTCACCAGAGACATGGGTGTTTTGAGTCCACGCGAGCAATGCTGCGCGGTTTGAGGAGAGCTTTCGAGAGGTTGCAGAACGTGTCAAGATCGCCGGCCAATAGAACCCAACGGCCAATGTCTTTCAGCTGATACACAACTAGCTGTGCAACGAAAGGAAAGGGGAGTGGGTTCTTATACTTGATAACGTGGATAATGCTGGCTTTCTCATTGAGGCGCGAAGGACCGGGCAAGAGGGGCAAACAAGCGGAACAGGGAGCAGGAACTTCCGGCCGCTTATCTCCTACCTTCCGCAATGCCAGAATAAGACGATTCTCCTAACAACACGAAGCAAAGGTACTGCTTTGAAGGTAGTTGAACCACGCGATATTATTACAGTTGAACCGATGAGCAGGGCAGATGGGCTGGCATTGTTTGAGAAGAAGCTGGGATTACACGAGGATAGTAAGGAACTTAATGAGCTCGCTGCGATCCTCGAGTATATGCCTCTCGCCATTGTTCAAGCTGCTGCATATATTTCCCAAAGAGTACCACGCTATTTCGTGCGACAGTATCTTTAGGACTTTCGGAAGAGCAATAGTAAAAGAACTAGTTTACTTAATTGCGATGGTGGACAGCTCCGTTAAGATAAGAAGGCGAAGAACTCCATTATTATTACATGGCAAATATCTTTCGAGTATATTCTTAAGATACAACCAATAGCTACTAATTTACTATCGCTTATGAGCTTTTTTGACCAGCAAAAAATCCCTAAGGCTCTACTTCGAAGTCAAGATAAGCAGTCGCAATACAGCCAGGAAAAGAACAACAATCACAATCAATCTAATATTAATACTAAGAATAATAATAAGGATAAAAGTGAAGGATCATAGTCTAGCGTTAATAATGGGTTCGAAGATGATCTCGTGGTCTTGCGAAATTACTTTTTTATCTTCAATAATAAAGACGGCATAACCTTCGAAATGCATGGACTAGTACAGCTAGCAACGCAAAATTGGCTTGAAGCTTACGGGCAGATAGAGAGGTGGAAACATCAATTTATCACGAATCTTGACGCAGAACTTCCAACAGGAGAGTACGAGAATTGGGACAGGTGTTGGGTACTCTTCCTACACGCCCAATTAGTAGCAGCATAGAAGCCAGAGGGACAAGGTGCTTTGCTAGACTGGGCTTCGGTGCTATATAAAGCAGCGTGGTACGCGTGGAAAATGGGGAAAGGCGTGGAGGCAGAGAATATGTTAGTCCACGCTATGAAAGTTCGGAGGGAGATTCTTAGTGATGAGGACAAGAATACGCTAAGTGGGATGGCAATGGTGGGCTTGGCATATAAGCTGAAGGGCTGGTGGGACGCTGCTGGAAAGCTGGAGGTGCAAGTCATAGAGACGAGCAAGACGAAGCTTGGAGTGGACTACCTAGATACGCTGATGAGCATGGCCAACTTAGCATCGACGTACTGGAACCAAGGCCGGTGGGACGATGCTGAGAAGCTGGAGGTGCAAGTTATGAAGACTCGCAAGACGAAGCTTGGAGTGGACCACCCTTCTACGCTGATGAGCATGGCCAACCTGGCATCGACGTTTTGGAATCAAGGCCGGTGGGATGATGCTGAGAAGCTGGAGGTGCAAGTCATGAAGACCAGCAAGACGAAGCTTGGAGTTGACCACCCAGACATGCTGACGAGCATGGCCAACCTGGCATCGACGTACCGGAACCTAGGTTGGTGGGATGATGCTGAGAAGCTGGAGGTGCAAGTCATGGAGACGAGCAAGACGAAGCTTGGAGTGGACCACCCTTCTACGCTAACGAGCATGGCCAACCTGGCATCGACGTTTTGGAACCAAGGCCGGTGGGATGATGCTGAGAAGCTGGAGGTGCAAGTCATGGAGACTCGGAAGACGAAGCTCGGAGTGGACCACCCAGACATGCTCACAAGCATGAACAACTTGGCGTTCACGTGGAAGGGAAACGGCAAAGAAGTTGAAGCTGTAAGACTTATGGGAGATTGTGTACGAGCTCGGAACCGTGTCCTAGGACTAAATCATCCACATTCTATTTCATCCTGCATAACTTTAGATGCATGGAAGGCTGAGCAAGAAGATGTTGTATTATTAATTTAGCGTCCTGCAAATGGGTAAACTTGGATAGATTTCAAAGTGTATTGTAATACAAATATTCGCAATATGCTGGCGATTCCTAATCTATCAGTAAGGTACTCAGCGTCAGTGTTTGAGCTTTTAAGTGAGGCACCTCTGCCAACACTAACTAGTTCCTAGCACATTATCACGTGATTACCCCCCGTTGTACATGTGGGGCTGTTCCCCGCTAAGATCGTCACTCGCTTCGAACCGAGGTACCGACCCACGTGGCGAACTTGCATGAATCTGCACGCTACAGCCGCCATAAGGCTGTTGACGATATCCCGCATTGTGGAAAGGCCAAAGAACTCGATTAAGACCCTTCGATAGGTTTTTGAGATAATGCAAGCTTAGTGGTACAGCTCTGGTATAGGAAGTCTGTCACGATGTAAAAAGAGCCCCTTTGTAATCAAACGGAAGGCGACGACGTGAACGTAATTTTTCCAGCCAGAGGCAGTTTAAGATGTTTGGGAGTGAACACTAAATACAACCTACAAAAAATTATTGGCGATATTGCGTTGTGCATAGATGTAATAATGCTTAAAGTCAATGTACCGGCTAAATTTTCCGGCACGGAGGGTTTTCCGGCACGCAGGGATGGACGTTAATGCGAGAAGTCTTCCTTTTCTAAAAGTGAGGGAGGGACATACCGCCCACATAGAACTTGGAGCTGGACAAAGGATAAAGTTCAGCTGCTTGGTCGCAGCTCCATAAAAGGGAGGGTTTCGATTCTATTGCCTAGTAAAGCCTTTGTTCTCTGCTTCTTCCAGCCAGGTTATAAAATGATATATGCGGTTTGGTTTAACTTACTTTTCAATCTCCCCCTGTTTTATCCTGCCTTATGTCTGCATGTTTTGCGTTGAGCAATTTCTTGTATTTATGAATTAACAGATTGCTAGCTAAGCTATGGCAATTGGCTATGACTCCACTGCTGTGTGCTAGCATAAAATTCTGCCTGATCACGTCTTGTGGATGCTCATGGAAAAAGGCAGACCTTGAATCCCTGCAAGTAGCTGTCGACGAGCCTAAAAGCGGCGAAATATAGAAGAAACTGCTCAAGTCTCATTGATTACTTTGGTATGCTTTTGTTATCTTGGGAATAATCTGAGTAATATTCCAGAATTGTGATGCTTCACAGATGCCTTGTAAAATCTAGAGCAAGATGTTCTTATTTTTAAAGCAGATGAGGAAGCAACAAATAATTTTAGGATATATGATGATATATAATGCTGCTTTTATCTAAGCATGATATTTAAAGTTGCATAAGCGCCGGGAGCTAATTAATTACCCCTGTTTGTTGACATTTAGGTCTCGAGGCTATGTCATCCCGCGCTCGCTCGAGTCTCTTCCGATATTTCGAGAGTGAATTTTGAATTTTGAATTTGCAGTTCACATTCCAACTCGAATTTTTCACTTCAAGGCGTGCACCCCACAACCATTCAATTCGAATATTCCTTCGTTGTTATTTACTTTCTTTGTTCAAGCCCTACAACCTCAACCCTCAAATTGCTACCGCTGCTGCTGCCACTGCCAGTCCACCAAGCATTTCAAAATGGCGGAAACCCGTGAGTTAAAATGTCTTTCCCTGTTGAAATAGACATAAGCTGATTGTGTTTTCTATCAAGAACAAAGCCTAGAGTTCGTTGCGCCCACCGGCCCTCCCCTCCGTCTGTTCATTTCCTCCGGAAACACAACTGTAGTGATTCCATACTTGCCTCCCGAAATCTTGCACATTATTTCACGATATTTCCCACCCGGTCTAAAGGATATCAAGAATATGCGTCTTGCTAGTCGAGAATGGACACAGTTTGGCGAAGGCTTGCTCAAGACCGAATGCGTCATTCGTCCTTTAAAGCATGACTACCGCCTGCTAGCTGAAATCGTTGAACACAACCCGAAATTCCTTGAAAGATTCCAGTCCACTAAAATACAAATTGGCAAGATTGACAGCCAACTTGTAACTGAGAAGATTGGCCATTTCGTGCACGAGAGAATTGGTCAACAAATGGCGTTGTTCTTGACTAATTATGCCGCGTATAATTATGCTCACATTCAAGATAACGAGTCCATGGCACGTCTGCGGGAAGTTTTGTTGTCACACAAGAAGCTTCAGAGAATCAAAGTCGAGCGCTACCAGTACAGCGTCAATTCAGCTATGCTCGATGAAATGTTCCAAGAAAAGTGTAAGCAGCACCCTTCTCAGTCCATTTTCATACCTAGTAAACATTCTAACGATTTGTAGGGACCTACAAGGCAAGAAGTAGCTCTTTGCAAATGAACGCCGAGTTCCTGACGATCCTCCAACTTATGAGCAACATCTCTACTACAATTCCTCAATCTGCCAGCCCTACAATCAAACACCTATCACACGAATCCCTCGCTCCCTCGTTCTTTGGTCATCTCTTCTCGTACAAACTTGAGTTGAGAGATCTAACATTGCCATTCCAACACCTTGAGACACTACACCTCGGTTTTGAATAAATTGGAGAACCACCTCTTAAGTGTTTCTGGAAAGGTTTGGCAGTTGTCTTGCAAAATGCCACCAACCTGAAGGGCCTCCGATTTGGATTCGACCCAACTCTTAAAGCGCAACTTAAATCATCCAATTGGTCAAGGCCAGATGATAACAACGTCAGAAATGCCTGGTACGTGGCTCTGCATCTCTTGGACTTTGGAGCTTGCGCCACGTTGGAGAAGCTCCGTCTCGATGGTCTGTTCGTCTGTCAACGCGGTCTACAACACATGCTGTAAAAGTATCCCGCTCTTGATGAACTTCAACTATGCCAGATTCGTCTTAAAACCGGTTCATTCCCAGAGCTGGCGAGTTTCGTACGCAGACATCTGTCATTGAGAAAATTCGAGCTTTGGGGCTGGCTGTGTTCTCCATTGGTCTCCTAGCGTCGCAACGGACAACATTTGAGCCTTAATGGTTTAGTCGTAGATGTCAGAAACTTCCCTGACAGAAATGTCAAATTATACGACGCCAATACTCTCACTGTCGATGATCTTCTGTGGCTTCAACAAGACAGTGCTACAAGTTTCACAGAGTGGGACCCAAGCCGGCTCAGCAACTGGAGAAAGTACGATAATATCCTTTGCACACAAGGCCTCAACAACGAAACCGGAAGAGATGCAGCATGGATTCCCGTTGACATCGTCCCATACTTTGATATTCAAGGAAAGGACCCCAACGGCGTTCATTACACTAAGCCGTCACGCCAAGCCAGGCGGCTTCTTGATTTGAGCCTCGGAAACACTGCTGGAGGAAGCAGAGGTTTGAAGTACGAGATTGCTCGACTAAAGACCCGAGACTCTGTTCTAGTTGAGCTCAACAAACTCCACAAGAGAATCCAGAGGGAGAGCAAGTGATGCAATTCTGGGACCCGAATTCAGAAGATCCACTATCTGAGGAGCTGCTGGAGCAGGTACTTTCCCGAAATTAAAGTCTAACGACGTTACGAAGGCTTGTGTCCTTGGTTTGGGTTTGGGTTACAAACCTACAACATCTTCCAGAAGGGTATGGTGGAGTTTCTGCTTAGTAGATGGACGTGCTGAGAAATTCGGGATGGCTGGATGAGAATTGAGCCCTGGACTGTACGATATGCCTTTGATATGCGAGAGTTTGGATGAGGATTGAATTAATGTACAATATACCCATATTCTTTAGAATACAAAGTGGGCTTTTTTAAAAAGTAAAAGAAAGAGCTGTTCTTTCAGCTGATCTGCAAATTTAGGGCTTCTAGGTTATGGTTTCATAGGAAATCCATTCCGCTCTTTACTTCAAGTATCATGTTTAACCTCTCGGTTGTCTTCAAAATTGTGTCTTTACTTTCAAGCTTCAATATCATCAGAGCTGGAACTCGTTTCCCACCTTCCCCCCACCTCCAAGAGACCACATGATCTATCTCTTTCAGAAAAGGCAAGTGTTTACATATTAGCCGTTCTTCCCGCTCAAAACGGCTGGAAACGGGGTACACTAATGCGAGTGTTCCTACATCTCCATTCAACGGTGGGCCGGCGCGAGCCGATTGGGCTTGTGGATCCGCAAGACACAACACCATAGGGCTACCCAAGTATACAATATGCGGCGCCAAGTCTACAATACAGGCGCAAGCCACTTGGCTCTGCCAGCTGGCAATTGTCGGAGACAATATCAGTGCCGATGTTGCCGGAAGGAGCTGTGGCTGACCACTGAGGAGCCTCACGAGAATTCAGCTAGGCTTGGCGGAATGTATATCGGATCACTACTCCACAGTATAACGGTTTTAAGAGATGCTCATTTGTGGCGTCACTGCGTCAGATCATGAGGGGGGCCTTGTGTGTATATCCACAAGCACTTAGGTGTGCGTTTCTGTGCCCTGTCCAGCTGAAGAGATGGGAGGGGTTGTGTGTTTTGTGACGGGTGAGACTTGAGGTGATTCCGAAAAGTGGTGGAAATATGCTTGAATCATGACTTTCCATTCGTTGCTACTGCCTTCTGTGATTGTACTACCCCAAGCTTGGTAGTTGCCGTTCCTGGTAACAAACGTGTGAATAATGGGGAAGTAACACATGAGTAACGAGATTAGCCAACCCAGGAACATATATTTAAGGGGCCCTGTTCTAGTTCTAGATTTCTAAACCTCAAACAACTTACACACTTCCTCAAACAAAAACGCCAACTTCTATACAACGCTTCTCGAACTTCACTCACATCAAAAACTATCAAGATGTCTTTCCACGCCGCTGCCCAAGATGTCCGTGTCGAGGACAACCACATCCTGAAGGCTTCCATCCCAAACGTAGACGGCGAGATGATCGAGGCTGAGTTGGATCTTAACTCCTGCATTGGCAACAACGATGGTATGCTTTACTCTCTCCTCTCTCTTCTAATCTATTTACAAAGCAAAAAACTAACAATTTTACAGGAAGTTTCCAATGGGAGGGTCAAGGTAAAGTAGCCGCCAAAACTCTAAATCTCACAGATTCCTGACATGTGAAACCATAGGATTCGCCGACTCTGGTGAGAACTTCAGTTTCGGCCTCGAGGGCGACGATGGAGTTCCCATTCTACGTGGTGAGCTCAGAAACATTGAGGGTGAGGGTATTCCATGCGATATCAACATCGCTGAGCGTATCTCCAACCAGAACGGCCAACTCGTCTTCGGTACGTCTTCCCCCTTGCCGAAATAGTGAAACACAAATGCTAATGTCTTATGTTTAGAGTAAGGTGAAGTGAACGTCTGGGGTGGCTTCGTGATGGACATGGAACGGGCTGGGGGAGATATATCATATACTGCGATGACGTTCTTCAGACATCCAATATAAATGCGTTGAGCTCCTTGAATTTCACTCCTTTCATACGGACTGAGATGGTGGCAGTAAGATATGCGAAGACTGTGAGTTCTGAGGGCATGATGTAGACCTTGGTCGGAAGTGCTTCGATCCCCAGAATTTCCAAGACGAACCGAGTACGGGCTACCCCAACACCTCAACAACTGAAAGTAATTAACTGCAGTACTGAGTACTGAGTGTACCAAGTAGGATTTGTGGATGAACCCAGCCGCTTCGAGAAAGTGAAAGTAGTTGGGGAAAGAGGGGTATTTATCACATGGAGCTTTGGAGACTGTTGGCTTAGTTGACATTCATTATCATTTTCGTATCTTTCTTAAGTACTTCCGTTCCCTTTCCGTCTTCCACCTATCCAATTTCCCAATCAACAATCAAACAATCCACCACAAGTCTCTCAATGAGCAAACCTAAAATCCAACCTCCTCGACCCCGTCAAAGTCTCATTCCGCTTATAATCCCTCTGCTCCTCCGCACTCATAGCATTCCAAACCCGATCCCTCTGTTTATTCCTATACACATAATAAACCTTCGTAAACACAAAGACCCCGATACTCAAGAAGTTGATGATCAAGAGGTTGCGGTTTCCGCGATGGTAGAGCGGCTTGTCGTCTTGGCGATAGATGAAGTTCGAGCAGATGTTGCCAAGCTGCACAGCCATGTTGTAGAATGCTGCGGAGACGGATCTGGTACCTACGTTGTTGGAGTTCTTGGATATCCACCCGACAAGGATGGCATGGCAGTATGGGTAGGAGAGGAGGACGGTGACGAGAGCGTAGGTTCCCCATGCTTCTTTTAGGGCGCCGGGCCAGAAGCGGAGGGCGATTATGCAGGGGAGTGTCCAGAGTGGCTGGAGCATGGCGACTAGAGTCCGCTCGTTGGTGCGCTCGGAGAGTTGCGTGAGGAGGAGGAGGGTGATGATGTGGAAGACTGAGTAGGGGATTGTCAGGAGGTTGGTGTTGAAGGTGCTGAAGCCGAGAGATCGGAGAGTCAAGGTGATGTAAGTACCAGTCGGCGCTTGCGGGATGTATGCAACGAGTCCAATGGCGTACAATGGCCAGAGATCGTAATCGCGAGCTGCGTTCCATAGTCGTCTGGGGGTGATGGCTTGCCGGTTGTGCATGTCACCCTTGGAGGGATCGTCGCGGAGGATGCGGTTGACAACAATCTTAACTTCGCGGTCAGAGAACCATCCTTTTGGACGGTACCAAGTTTTGGTCTGGACCGCGGATGCAGGCATCATGAAAAATGAAGCGAGTCCAACGAGAAGAGTAATTGCGCCTTCGATGAGGAACAGCCACCTCCATCCTGCCCAGCCTGCAACCCCACGCATGTGCAGCAAGGCAAAGGCTAGAAGAGAGGTGATGATGGTAGTGGTGGAGAGTGTGGTCCAGAAGAAACTAAAATGGCAAATGTCAGCTATGCAGCCCAGTGCTTAATAACGTCAAAGGATTGCATACCTGAGACGGGTTGGCAGTTCTCTCGAACTATAGAAATAGCTGAGCCAGAGAACTATGTCTGGAATGAACCCACCCTAATTTTGTCAATAAAAGTCTGCCCCGAATTGGGACACGTTGGACATACCTCAAGAAGACCGAGAATGCTACGAGTAGCATAGAAACTCCTCTTCCCCGAAAGAGCACATTGTGACATAGCAACGATGGACCAAAGCGTAATCTGCATAGGAATCCAGCGATCGGGACCGATCTTCTTTGAGATCAATTGCGAAGGCAATTCAGCGAGCAAGAAAGAGAACAAGAAGATGACATTTCCGAAATTGTAATCTGCATTATAAGTCAGCTTCCCTTATATCAAAAGCAGGGTCAGAAGCGGGATTTCTTACCATTCGTTGTCAAGTTCAAGTCGTTGAGCAAGTTGTCAGATACGGCCTGTACAAGATTCCCTCGATCGACTTGCAGACCGAAAAACATCACGCACTGGACGAAAAAGGCATTAGCGAGACTGGAATGAGATACAAGCTTTGAGGCTTTCTTACTGCCCAGAGACACACACGCCAGTCCAAGCGACGAACCAGCTTTCGTTCCTCCTCTTCAGTCCACGTAAATGCAGGGTCGAAAGCAGAGCGGCACTCATATTGCGATTTCTCGTACACGATAGCCCAATGCTCAGCAACATCCGGATCTAAGAAAGGGTTCTTCTTGATATCATTTCCATCTTCGTCAGAATTGGTAGATGCTGAACCAGAACCTATGTAAGTGTCGTCTTTTTTTGGGGGGATAGGGTCGGAGAAGGCGGTGGTCTCGTCGTAGTGAACATTGTCTGCTTGGGTGTGACAAGGTGCAGTCTGGGCGATGGCTGTTCCCTTGAAGTCGGACATCTTTGGCGCTGAGGACCGGATGTGAGTGGATGGTCAAGAGAATCCAAGAAACTGCCCAGAAAATGGACAGAACCCGAGAGCTTATGTAGTCCTCTCGGGAATCGGTAGCACATCCAGTATGTCGTGATTTTGCATAGCTGCATGGGGGTTTCTCGATAGGGGGAATGGGGGGCTAGACCTTGCATGTCATGCAGGTGGATTGGTCGTAAGTTCTTCACATATTGGGAAGTTCTTCCTGATCTGCATATGTTGAATAAGAGCTTTCTGGACAGCTTGATACGTTACTTCTGGATGATAGTTGTCATTTGCACGGACTTGATGACTTCTGAATCCGAAGCTAGACGATCCCGAAAGCGGACCTGAAAGTTTGCCATCATCCTTCTGAGATTCTTTGGAAAAGCTAACAACTGAGAATTGTGCTTGCCCAGTACCAACCCACTGGAAATGTCAACACGGTAGGCTTCTGGGGACATTCAGCCTTTGACAGATCAATCCAGGGTCAAATTGCCAGAAACATGAACAATCCCCACCAAAATAAACCCAATCACAAATTCGCCACACAGAAAATGCACACAAGCAGAGCATCGACCACGAAAAGTTCACCAAATGCAAATTCGCAATACCAAGCATCAGCATCGTGATTCGCGATAAGAACTCTCGAAACCCACTCTTCTCGGATCCCAATTCCAATCTTCGCAATTGCCATGCAAAATAATAAATTCAATTGGTGCCCACAATGCAGCACCTCATACATCCAAACCCGGCTCCATTATGAGGCAATCCCGAGATGTCGTTGCGCCATGTGCCGTCCACATGGCCGGGGAAGCCCCGCCAGATCTCTATCTTGCAGTTCTATTGCAATTCAATTTGTCGATGATTGAGAACTGTTATCGGTCCCCCGGAATGCTACGCGAAAGATAAGAGAAATCTGTAGGTCTGTATGGTAAGGTTGACTGGAGTTACGGCCAAGATACATTATTTATTTTGTGAAATTGGGATGTTGTCATCTGCCCCTGGTGAATGCGTGCTTTGCTAAGCGAGGGATAAATAAGCTGGCAGATGTTGAGATAATCAAGTCAACCTCCTTGTGAAAGGAAATTTGATATTCGAGTTCAGCCTGCAAACTTTGAGCTCCAGATGGTAGGGTACGGTCAACCGGTAAGATCTGTGCACCAGATGTTTGTTGCAAGCGAATGAGGAGGAACTCGAATGAAAAGACAAAATTCGCACGTGGTGTTGATCACGTGTCTGAATCGAAAAGGACTGGCCCCCCTTCCCAACAGCAAATGATAGAGATCGCTTGAGTGAGGAGATTGCCGTTGAGAAATGTTCCGCGTTTCCTCAGAGAGATGTGAAGTACTGGCAGTATCAAAACTGCTAATCTTCCGCTCAGTTTCCAACGAACACAGAACAGGAAACCAGGGACTCCGGTTTGTCGGAACCGACGATGGCCCCGATTCTCAGAAATAGCCTTGTAATGTTCTGGGGAGAATGAACGGCGGCCGAACGGGCACCAGGTGCGGTTGAGCACGTTGCTTGATGATGTTACTCTCGCGGATGATCTTCAGGTCATATACAGCAGTGCTGGACAAGAACGCGTCAGCTAATCAGAACCGAGACCCTGCAACTCACCTGAACCAATCATGGAGGCTACACTTACATGCATCTCTGCGAAGATAGGTTTTCAGGCGGGTTATACAGTATCTTCGGTGGTCGAACCTCGCATCACTTGGACTCAGAGTCGAGGTCTTTAGGGGGAGTATTCGAACTCGACTCAACCGTGATTCCCAACTCCCCCAAAGCATCCTTCGCCACATCCGCCGTGTCCCACTCCAGCTCCTCCTTCGTCGGCTCCCTCGCCATCCTAACCAACTCCTCCTTAAGTTGCATCTGATACCCCTTCTCCATCTCGATAACCAGGGCGTTCAAACAATTACTCTTCCACGCCCCATCATCCCCCTCGCCCGCCTCATCACGGAGCACTTTCCGCACGGGTTCCACTACGATGGAGGGGTGTTTGCGGAGGAGTTCGACGATGGGAAATGCGATGGGCCAGTTTGGCTCTTGAATCCAAGTCAGGAGATGTGGAACAAGCGGCGCGAGAGAAGATGGGTCGAGGGGAGTGAGACGATTGACTGAATCGATATCCATCTTAGAATTCGGGATGAGAGCGCGTTGGGAGGGAGAGAGGATCGTGCTTTGTGAAGCCATTCTAACTATTCGATATGAGAGGGTTTTGGAAAGCCGAATCATTTGGTGGAGATGATCTGTTGTTGATGTGCTGTCTGAAACTGGTGAAAATGAGAGGTGGGTGTGAGATTGGAGGGGCTTCAGAGTCGAAAGCCTAGGTGGCGTTGTGGATTGACGTACAGGAGTGGCAGATCGCAGCCGCAACGCTAAATTTACAGGGAGGAATCTCTATCTTGACCTCAAACTTTGACAACCACTCGTCACCATCACAATCGCCACATCACCCTGAGTTAGGACAGTGTCCAACTATCCTTCACTTCCCCGGAATGGTTCGAAGCAATTCTTGCATTCATTCTCAGCTCCGAATGACAAAGAGCCATGCACTGTAGTTGATCAGCCAATTCAGCTATGGTCAGGAGCTGTTTCCTGCTGCCAGTCGATTTTCAGTAAACATATGTTGTTCTTTCTGTTATACATGGGGTCTATTCAACTTTTGTACAAAGAAAAGATCCAAAGAAATCCAAGTATGGCCTCACTTAGCCAAGGATGTAATATCCCATCTCTTCATTCATCATCAGCTGGACAAATCAGGCCGGAGCTGATGGAGGTCTTCCCATCCTCGAATGGGAACCTAACAGTATCGCATCTCTTCTGCTTCGCAACCCAAGCAGCTATCCTCGTCTTATTCCAAGTACTCTGCCACACCTTCCCGTCATCTTCAAGATCATGCTTCTCCCCATAGATTACTTTCGATATTCCCAACTTACACTCATCCCCATTGAAAAGCGATTGCAGGCAGTGCCTATCCTTTTCACACGCCTTAATGCAGTCCTCTGGGGAATGGATCTTTGGGACAGTAACGCCATCTGACATATTGTCCCAGTTGTCCAGACTGTCGGGTATCATGTCCCACACAAGGTCTGCAAACAATTCCGAATACAAAACCGGAGCCTGAGATGGGGTGTTAGTGGATGCATGACGGAGCATAATCTGGGTTAACACGCACACTTTTCTTACGTCTCTTATCCTCGAAGCTTCGCAGCCGTCCTGCATCTTCCGTAGAGACGTGATGTAGCGTGACTAGCGGTTGACACCAGCTCGTAGATTGGAATGGAATCGTTGATGGCGACTCCCCATTCACGGTTGGCCATGAGCTCATCACAGGAATGTCCTGTTCTTTGAACGCCTCGGCCAGAATAGCATCACCACAGCAGTGTCCGGCGATTAGAGGATCCCACCGTGCTGCCGTGCCATTGTTCTCGATTACAAGGCTCTCCGTCGCACCTCTCGAGATCAAGATACCGCTTCCGCCATGCGCGAACGGCAAGTCTTTGAGGCAAGCCATGGATCCGAGGAAAGACTTCTTGGAAGGGTCAAGCTTTCGTATCCATGCCATGAGACTGGACCAGATGACATACGTGTCTGCGTCGATGTGGATGTACCAATCGGCATGCGGTTTTGCATTCCAGCTCTTCTCGACAATATGGATGTTCTTGTACTTGTCGAGAGCCCAAGCCGCGAGTTCGTCCTCTTTTTCCGGATGCTTCATGTCCTTCAGCAAGCCTACGACTTTTACAGGATCCTGTAGCTCTTGCTGCTTGCGATAGATTTCGAAGTCCGGATTCCCATACGTGACGTTGGCGGCAATTGCATCGAGCGCATCAACCAGCTGGTGATCTCCAACCTTCTGTGCCATGTCCGAAAACCACAATACATTTTCCAGAGGCACGCATTTCAGCGTTGTTTCCAGCTGCACGGGAATCTTCTCAGCGGCTTCCGTCGCGCCAGTCTTGATCGTAACAACCAAACGATCTCCGAAATTCATCAGCCCTCCACAACCACCATCCTCACTCCCATCACTTGATTCTCCTTGCAAGGAATCCGTGATGTTCGCCCATTGCACGGTGGTAGGTTCTGAAAATGTCATGCGCAGCTGGATGACGGCGAGATAAAGGAGCGCGACGCCAATCACCACTCTGAACGCCCAGGAGCGACCAGAAGGTCGCGTAGCAATCTTCAGCATCGAAAGAGAATCATGTGGCTGGCGAACATCTGAATTGACGGCAGTTAAATATACACCTGGCCGAAACCGAAAAGAAAGAAAGAAGAAGGGGATCCAAGAATCGACAAAGGACGAAAGAAGGCTGAGGTCACGAAAAAGGGAGGTCTGAAGTCATGGGCTAAAACGGGCCGGAACCCCCTATTTCCATCCTCGATCCGGCATCTCACTGCATTCTGGGCCTTCGCCTTCCAGCCAGCCAGGCCGACCGAATTTGGCGTTGGGCGAATGCAATGCGATGTTACCTACCTACTGCATGCGTCTATCCGGCTGGGCTTGGAGATGGCTTAGGCAGGAAAGGGAAATATCCAGGGTGTGATTAGGAATTTTAGCTTGCCGCTTATGGGCGGATCTGGACACCTGATTCGCTTATCTGCGGACCAGCACCAGGGCTCTCCCTCATACGAGCTTTAAACTCGAGTCTGGGTCGAATACGAGGCTGCGCTAACTTGATAAGGATTCATTTGCTGATAAGATATCATCCTTTCATTTTTTATTATTACTCGTATTTTTGCCCCGCGAAACTTCGAAATATGCTTTTCATTTTTTGGACTTGTGCAGGGAGGAGGAGTCGCTGAGGAGAAAGTCAACCCTTGCTGACTTCCTTGCCATGTGTAACACACCCTCCCGATACCCACGAATTAACGAATATCGATCGAATTCCAGCGATGGCTGTTGGACTCTGGTACCGGGATGTTTGCGGCACAGCTTTCAAGGATATGCGTTTGTTTTTCCAAAAGCTAATTTGAGTATGGAGTAACAGAGAAAGCAAGAAGGAACTTCTCTTAAATATACCTCGTGTATCACAGCATATGATAGGGTATCAAGGTCATCCCGGTAAAGTAATGGAAAAACAACATAGTACTTTTTACCTGAGTTTCGTGCAGTGAAACGTGCCAAGAGGACTTCGATCGCCACTTATCGTTTGTTACACCTCATATTCCGCCGGCTAAGCCTTTGATACTTTGATTTCCCCGCCTCTACCGTATTACAGTTTCGTTCTCGTTAAAGTTTCGCACTTTCGCACTTCCACAGTTCACTCTAGCCTGACTACAATTCCCTTTTGCAATACGGTATGGATGTCTTCGGTGTTTTCTGGGCTCTTGAATGGGACAGTTTGGACCTTCCACAATCGCTTTCAGAGAGCAAATGCTTTACCCCTACCTACATTTAGTGTTTGTTCATGCTGGATTGTCGGCAAGGAGTGAGTAACATACATCATCCATTCAAACCACCATCCTTTCGCCTTATTAAAAACACCCAACAGACCAACACTTCGCCCAAGTGCGCGAGTAAACCAAAAATACCCATTTTTGAAATACCACTCTTCACTCTCCTCATCTGCAATACTTTACTGCAATGCTGCAGAGTAAGTATCAAAAAAGATTACAGATTCTGATAGTCCCGCTTACTACGACTGCGTTTAAGGCGCCCCTAAGTTTGAATCTGAGTGAGAGATAAACAATGCAGTGTCAGAGGATGAGATGGGTTTTTATGTGCAAAGACTTAAAAAAAAATCGAATATTTCAGAACAAGAATATAAACTAACTAGACAAAGAACAGCAGATTGGTAACCGAGTCACAGCCGTCAAGCTAACATGTGCATCCAGCAATGTAAACGCGACCGACCTCTTCGCTTACACCCTCAACCTCTCAGCACCTCCAAATCCCCCGATCGACTCCTGCTCTCCTTATCAAAGAACGACCGTCGGCTTCTCACCAAAACAAACAGTCCTGACATCATACATCACCCCCTCCACCTCAACATCACATGTCTTGTAAGGTGCATTCTTAGGTACCTGTTCTTATTCTTACCACTTGACCCCACGAGCAAGCGGATGGACTCGGCAAGATTTGGTTGCGGCTAGCCGAAAAGTCACTTTTAGATTACGACGAGGAGTTGGTGGTATATTGGCTATGTTTTCATTGCTATTGTATTGTCTGGGATTTAGTAAATACATAGAGGGATACGTACTCTTTTAAATCCGCAGATCCGCAGATCCGGAGATTCTAAAGTGGGGTTCCAATTCAGGGTTCAGCCTCGCTCTCCTCCTCCGTGCCATCCTAACCATCCACCCCATCCCACCCCACTACAATTC
>JAFJYG010000533.1:0-37149 GCA_017366145.1 Cadophora sp. M221
CCCCTCGCCCTCCCTCTCCCCTCACCCCCACCCTACGACCAACTCATGGGATCGGATCTCGCCTGGATTGACACCAACGACAACCATCTTCCTTTCTCATCACTTCCCAACCCACTTTGAACGCCGTGCATGGCTTATATCAGCCTAATCGGGGTTGTACAATATCTCCAGATGGATGCCATTTGTTTTTCCATTACGTCTCGATGGGAAGGGGACGATGTCGCCATGTACCTTACAGGACGGACTGTACTGTACCTGATGCCGACCCTCTCCGGCGATACACTTCGGCATGAGAATGGGCCTCAACACCAGCCAACCGAGCACTGGCTTCTAGCTCACTGTAGCCGCAAGCCTAGATTTCTGTTTACTCGATAGAAACTCGATTGTTACTCGACCAAAACTGGCGATAGGCCTGTTCCCAGCGCTGACAGGGACGGTTCCTGCGCCTGAAGCACGCCAGTGGGTTCTAGTACTGGTACCGTCATCACCCGAATCTGGGTTGGTGGCTGGTGGGCTGTTGAGATAGGAGATAAGCATCTCCATTCTTGGTGGGCAGCACGCACCGGCAGCCGTGGGCATTCACTCTATTGATGGGAAGGGAAGGGATGTGGATACGAAGCTGCACCCCACAAGACCCTGGCTAGAAGTCTGGCTGGCTTTATTTTAACTTGACCGTCTTTCCTTTCTTCTTTTGTTCTTCTCAAACCTCCTCGAATCGTCAAGTTGAAAGAACGAATTTCCGCCCTTCATTCCTTGGCCAGCCTCGTCCCAAGGCTATTTTCTTATCTCTCTCAACCCTCAACAATCCGATAAGCACAAATCACTTTCAAAATTGTATATTTTTGTTTTGGAATAGGCTCAATCGGGTTTTAATTCGTTCTACCAACTTTTTATTTCAAAATTCACCTCCATTTGCCCAATATGGCCCACTACGAGAGCCCAGAGACTTCCTTCTACCCAACACCCGCATATACTCCTCCTTACGACTCCAACATCCCACTTACGGTACTGGTCTCTTCCAGAGCTGTCATTTTTGACCAAGAAAACAATTTGATAGTTTCACCAGCAACAATCACGATCTCTCCTCAGACCGGGACTATCATATCTATTCTTCCAACCGTACTTCCGGTCTCGAGTTTCCCAGGTAATACCACATATATCGACCATACACCTCAGCTTCTTCTCCCAGGTCTGGTTGACGCTCACGTTCATTTGAATGAGCCTGGACGGACAGAATGGGAAGGATTCAATACTGGAACCAGAGCTGCTGCATCCGGTGGTGTGACCACTGTCATTGACATGCCACTAAATGCAATTCCACCAACTACCACTGTCAATGGCTTGAAAGAGAAAGTCAAGGCTGCTCAGGGACAATGTTGGGTTGATGTTGGCTTCTATGGTGGAATAATCCCTGGAAACTCTGAAGAGCTACTTCCCCTTGTTGAAGCTGGTGTTAGAGGATTCAAGGGATTTTTGATTGAGAGCGGAGTAAGTTCTCAGAGGCAGATGGTCCAGCAATAGCTAACAATATACAGGTGGACGAGTTCCCTGCTGTTTCTTCATCTGATGTTGCCCTTGCAATGACAACTCTCGCCGACACGGCAACAACTCTCATGTTCCACGCCGAAATGATCCCACCCATCACTGACTCGGTTGGTGACGATGTCCAAACATCCCTCCCACCAATGCATCCTTCAGGACCGCTCACATCCTACAACACGTTTCTCTACTCTCGCCCACCAGCATTCGAAACCTATGCCATCGAAGAGATCCTCTCCCTCGCTCACCTCGCCCCCAACCTACCCCTCCATATAGTCCACCTCTCTGCTCTAGAAGGTGTACCAATTCTCCGCGCCGCTCGAGACCGCGGTATCAAAATCACAGCTGAGACTTGCTTCCATTATCTAGCTCTCGCATCAGAAGACGTACAAGATGGGGACACAAGGCACAAATGCTGCCCACCCATCCGCAATGCAGTCAACCGCGACGGTCTTTGGGAAGAACTGTCCAAACCCGACTCTGTTCTCCAAACCATCGTTAGCGACCACAGTCCTTGCACACCAGAACTCAAGCTCCTCCCTGAGCATCTAGGTCACGGCTGCGGCTCGGGTGGCCATAAAGGCGTCAATGGTGAGCTCTTGACCGCCGAAGAAGCCGAAGAGAAAGAACGTGGTGATTTCTTCGCTTCGTGGGGCGGCATCTCATCCGTTGGACTTGGTCTGCCTATTCTCTGGACCGAAGCTACAGCTCGGGCTCCTACGTCGAAATCTCCGATCTCGATTCTGGACGTCGTCAGGTTATGCTCGCTTAACACGGCCAAGCAGGTTGGATTGAGTCACAAGAAGGGCGCTCTGAGACCCGGAATGGATGCGGATATCTGTGTCTTTGATGATACGGCTAGGTTTGTGGTGGGGAGAGAGCAGATGTTGTTTAGGAATAAAGTTAGTCCTTACCAGGGCAAGACAATGACCGGGATGGTCAAGCAGACTTGGGTTAGAGGGAGTTTGGTGTTTGAGAGGGGCGGATTGAATGGTGGGTTTGTTGGGAAGGGAGGCGTTCCGGTTGGGAAGTTGTTGTTGGAGAAGCGGAAGTCGTAGATTATGTGTCGGATATGGATTCGTTTATATCAGGGGCTTGGGGCTTGAGCCTCATTCGGCTTGTTTTTCTGTGGCCGCAAGAGCCGGGGTCAGCTTGGAACTAGGTAGGGGCCGGCAATAATGGTAACATCTGCACTGGGGGAGCATTTCATGGGCAGGGCACACATCCAGGATACCAACATCCAGACACAAACTACACTTAACGACGTTATGTTTTCAATGCAAATAAAAATAACGCTATGCAATTTCTCTCTTCTCCTACTACCCTACTCTTTTCTATCTCGTCTTTCCATCACCACCTGCTCAATCATACCAAATAGCATTCATACCAAACCCCGGCTCCTTGACATCACAATGCGCAACCCTCCCCAGAAACTCATCCTTCCACCTATAGATCTCCAACCAGCCGTCCTGATCATCCGTCAAAGCAACCCACTCATCGCTCCAATCACACGGACTGACAGCGTTGGAGTGGCCGCCAGACGTAGGCGTGGGGTTGAGGCAGATCTGGCGCTCGATGTTGCCAGCGGGACCGAGGGCGAAGGCGGCGATATAGCCAGTGAGGTTGTGTGCGTTGGCGCGGGAGGTGGCGTAGAGATATCTTTTACTGTGGGACAGGTTGCAGACGTCGGAGCGGTACATGGTTTTGGCGTTTGGGATGCCTATGTTGGTGGTTATTATCTCATGTCATCCGAATAACAAACATTGGAGGAAGGCTAATATCTTTAAAATGAAGTTTAGAGGTTGCATGCTCTCGGATTTGGAGTTTGAGAGTTGCAATTTGGGATTTGGAATTTGAAGTTTGGGGCTCGGGGTTTAACCCGAGCTAGAGGGAGAGAAAGGAGAACATACCAGGTGGAATCAACGGATACGTGATATGGGTAAACACAGGACATTTCGTCTGCTCGTCAATAACATACACAGCCAACCTATTCCCAGCCTCCATCAACACATACAGATAAGCACCGTTCAAAGCAACCCATCTTGGATGATCACCAGGATCAGGTGCATCTACACATCCCACCAGACTTAATTGACCATCCTCTCCCTTCCGATGCGTCCAGATCTTGTTGGCGCGGAGATCGGCTGAGTAAAGGTAGGTCTCGCTTGGATCGAATACCATGCCGTGGATACCGGTTTTGGGGGAGTATGGGTAATTCTGGATGTTGGTGGAAAGGGCTCCTGAGGGCGTTACGGAGAAGACGTTGCCGTGTCCGGCGTGGTTGTAGAAAGGGTTTCCGTAAACGGCGTAGGGGGGTTGATGAGCTGCTAGGACGAAGATGGCACGTGTGTTGGTGGAGGGACTTGAGGCTTCGGCTGGGGAGTGTTAGATACGCTTGTTTGTTTGTTTGGAGTCTGAGGAGAGGAGAGGAAAGGGTAGTGAGGAAGTCATGTAAGCACAATATAAAGACAAGAGCACGTACGTTCGTGTGTCATGGGGTGGGATGCCTCATGTACGATTTCCGTAGGGCTTTTTACTGAGAAACTTGACCATTTCTTCATGGCTGCTCCATAGATGTTCTTCTTTGCATGCTGCCAAACATCATTAGCTTTTTTTTTTCTTTCTTTCTTTCTTTCTTTCCCCTCGCAGCTTTTCACAACAGATCCCTTCTGACTCAGAAACCGGATATGGAACATGGAGAAACTCACATCAAAAGTCATCCATGAAATTGGCTCGTCTTGATTTATCTCAGTCCGCTTAATCATATTCAAACTCAGACTCTCGTCGTCGAATTCGAATGTAAAAATCGCTCCTGGGGGCGTCCATGTCCCCACCATCAAATGGTGCTTCATCCCTCTTGTTTGAAGGTTAGAAACAAGTGAAGGAGGGGTAATTGACGGTCTTGACAAACTCGAATATGCAATTGGCGAGAGCAGAGTAGATGTCCTTCGAGATATGTGCTTGGAGAGGACACTCTTCATGTGTTTTTTTCACTTGAGCGACTGGAGAAAACTTGGAGGAGAAAGTTTGAACTTTGAGATCTAGAATCGAATGAGATGAGAGGGAGAGGAGACTCGAGAGCGGGATGTGAAAGGGGAGTTAAGCGAGGTGGGGTTGAAGTCTGGGGAGAGGAGGGAAATGGTCTGGGTAAGTCTTTAGCCGGCTCGGAAGCTTGAGACGGGAGATCCCTCGGATGCAGTGCGAGCTTGAGATGCGGTGCGTCAAAAAAAGCTCGACATCTTACGGTACGAATATTTCTTTGCTTCACTCTTCCTGACTATATTTCTCCTCTTTCCTTGCTGTATATTTTGTCTCAACTCTGCTCTCGATTTGGCTGTGTACCAATCTACAAGGCATATTTCTAGCTATTTGCCATTTTGAACCCCTCCCCGAGCTTCGAACCTCCAACTCCAAAACCAATTGACACTTCTATTCCACCACAATGGCAAACCCAGTCCGTAAAGGTCTTTCCAA
This sequence comes from Cadophora sp. M221, assembly GCA_017366145.1. Taxonomy (NCBI): domain Eukaryota; kingdom Fungi; phylum Ascomycota; class Leotiomycetes; order Helotiales; family Ploettnerulaceae; genus Cadophora; species Cadophora sp. M221. The sequence goes on from JAFJYG010000533.1 coordinate 5,014, forward strand.
TATCCTCAGAAAGGAGGCAAACGACATTGTCATCCTCTCCTCCCTCCGCACACCCATAACACGCTCCTACAAAGGCCACCTCAAAGATGCATACCCCGAAGAACTCCTCGCCACGGTCCTCCGCGCAACCCTCGACGCAAACCCCAATCTCGACCCAGCACTCATTCAAGATGTTGGTGTCGGCGTCGTCCTCTCCGAATTAGGCGGCTCGAAGGCAGGTCGTATGGCTATGAACCACATCGGAATGCCAACTAGCACATCCTTCTACACTGTCAATCGAGCTTGTAGCTCTGGGTTGAGTGCTATAACAAATGTTTCGCATCAGATCGCAACGGGCATGATTGATGTGGGAATTGGCGCGGGAATGGAGAGCATGACGAGGAATTACGGCTCGAAAGCTATTCCCACTGTCCTGTGGCCGGAGTTGAAGAAAAGCGAGGTCAAGGATGCGAGGGATTGTATAATGCCCATGGGATTGACGAGCGAGAATGTAGCCGAGAGATATGGAGTCAACCGTGCGGATCAAGATGCGTTCGCTGTGGCATCTCATCAGAAAGCTTTGAAAGCCCAACAGGAAGGCTGGTTCGACAAGGAGATCGTGCCGGTTCGTACACAATATCAAGAAGTCGACAAGAAGGGCGAGAAAGTAGGGGATGTGCAGCAAGTCACTGTGACGAAAGATGACGGGATAAGAGCGAATGCTAGTATAGAGGGCATGCAGAAGTTGAAGCCGGCATTCAAGGAGAACGGGACGTCGACTGCTGGAAACTCATCGCAGATATCGGATGGTGCGGCTGCGACTCTTTTGATGCGCAGGAGTACGGCGACGGAATTGGGACTCACATCTTCGATCATTGGGCGGTGGGCAGGGACACAAGTTGCGGGTTGTAGACCTGATGAGATGGGTATTGGGCCTGCAATTGCCATTCCAAAGTTGCTCGAATATACGGGTTTGAAGACTGAGGATGTTGGATTGTGGGAGATCAATGAGGCATTTGCTAGTCAAGCTATTTACTGTCTGAGAGAGCTTGGGTTGGAGAAAAGGTTGGAGGAGGGAAGAGTCAATCCTAAGGGTGGTGCGATTGCGTTGGGTCATCCGCTTGGTGCTACGGGCGCAAGGATGTTGGCTGGTCTGTTGCCGGAGATGGAGAGGCAAGGGTTGGAGACTGGTGTTGTCTCTATGTGTATTGGGACGGGTATGGGAATGGCTGGTTTGTTTGTTAGGGAATAAGTTAGTAAAAGTATCAATGTTTATTTTTGAGACCAAATCCGCGTGTTGAGCGATGTCTGGAATGTGGTTGGAAGACTTGATCTGGGTTTAAAAGAATGAGCATTGGAAAAAACGCAACTGATTGAAAATATGAAGAATAAAAATCATATGAAGCGTCAGATCAATTGATTATGGAATCTCAAGAAAGGACAATTTCTCTTTGACATTCAAACAATCTAGTGATTGTGACAATAAACATCTTCAATGTACAGAAGCCAAGAAGAACATTTGAAAATCCAAAGATGTAAAATGTACTGGAGTACCTCGATGAACATCAATTCATTCTCAACTTTTATGCCCTTTTGTATGCTGTCTTCCCAAAAACGCTCTTGAGATCTGCACTCCTCAGCCTCGTCAGCCTTGCATGATCTACTCTAGCCTCGCAACGCGCTCGCGTCTCACTTGTCGACTCCGAATCCTTTCACCATTCCCTCCACACAAGAGCGACAAAGACACAATCAAATGCCCCTCACGATTCCCAACACCCTCAAACTCGCCCAACTAAAACAATTAGCCTTCAAATGTGGCATCTCCACGTCCGGCACAAAGCCGATCCTCATCCAACGTCTCCAAGATGAAATTGGCCAAACTCAGAGCGACGATGTCTCGAAGAGTAAGGCCGAGAAGAAGGTCAGGATACTGAGTATAGATATGGGGATTAGGAATCTGGCGTACTGTATACTCGATGTACCGGCACGGTCTGTGGTACGTCCCGGTGCGATTTTTGGGAGGGGGAAGAGTGCGAAAGGGACCTTGGCGTCCATTCTGGCATGGCATCGACTTGCTGTATCCAGCCCACCAATTGCAACTCCTACGACCGACATCGAGGGATCAACCACGATTATCCCAGCTGCGAAAGAAGCGTTTGATCCCGCGACGCTCTCGCAGACAGCGTACACGCTCTTGCGCACCCAACTTCTGCCTGCGAAACCGACGCATGTTCTGATTGAGCGCCAGCGCTTTAGGAGTATGGGCTCGAGTCATATTTTGGAGTGGACGGTCAGGGTGAATATGTTTGAGAGTATACTTTATGCGGTACTTTGTACCTTGAAGGCCGAAGGGCTTTGGGAGGGGAGCGTGGGGAGTGTTTTGCCTGGGAAGGTTGGGCCGTTTTGGGTTGGTGAAGAGGATGTTGATGTTAGCAGACCTGGAGAGATAGAGGGAGAAGCTAAAGCAGGGAAGGGGAGGAAGAAAGTGCGGAAGAGTGCGAGTGCGAAGATTAAGAATAAAGGCGCGAAAATTGACCTTGTGAGGAGTTGGTTGGAGAGTGGAGATGTGGTGGGTTTGGGCAATGAGGGGGTGCAGGAAATGGCTAGACGGTATGTGGAGAAATGGGATAGGGTCCCTGGTGGGAGAAAGAAGATTGTGAAGGCGGAAGGGGAGGTTGAGGAAAAGATGGGAAAGTTGGATGATCTGGCAGATTGTTTGCTACAAGGTATGGCATGGGTTGAGTGGGAGGAGAATAAGAGGGTTGTGATGAAATACGGGATTGAAGCTCTTTTGGATCCTTGATTCGGTCTCTCGCAGCGGTTATACTTGAAAGGCTCGAGACGATGTTAAAACCTGGCGAGAATAACCAAATACTAGGTCGATGCCAAAACCTCCCTTCTCGACTCACTCCTAAGGTCAAAATGGCCGTCAAGACCAAGGTCGAAGGGTGAAATGTCGACTAGTTTATTCGGAAATCGATGCAAATTGGAATACCAACACAGGGAAGAAGAGTCGAAATGTTAGAGGTTGGAAGAAGGCGAAACAATAAAAAGTGTGAGGTCTCTAAGAGAGTGGTTTGGTGAAGGTGCGTATGGAGTCAACCTCACATACGGTGTACTCACAAAACTCTTCCGACGCAGTATGAATATTTTCATGGGCACAATGTGTCCAGCCAAGTGCCAAGGCGCTAGTACTATACAACAGCGAGCTCTGGCTGGTATCCTCCCAACAATTGGAGGGGGAAATACGGTAGATGCAACTTGGGTGGGATTAGTCAGGCCGGTCAGCCATTGGGATCCGGAAAGCAAGTCCGAAGCCCATACACACTTTGGCCCGCCAGGTGGAAAGCCTTCAAAAACATGCACTCGTGTTATCTTTCTGCAGCTCATCGGGACTACTCCAGAGCCAAATAATATTGAATAAAGCACGGGGAGACGGGTTCTCGCTTAGAAAAGGGGACAATATCTCAATCCAAACATCACGTGAGTAACCTTTACATCAATTCAATATCGGACTCATTCCAAGATCGAAGAGGTAAGTCTGGTAACTTCTAATTCTGTGGTCATTGCTTTCTATTTTCTCCGCATTGTAATTGGCCTTCGCAATGTTTGCTTCGGTCTTTCCTTCTGCATTTGAATCTGGCCGGTTAGAGGATCCCCCACCACTTAAAAACGCAAGCAGCTCGTCTCCGCTCTTTCGACTCTTCCATTCGTTACAAACATTCGAAATTCCAAGGAATAGCCTGCCTTTCAACGTTTTGCTCCACAGAGCACTCTTTTTACTGAATATTCTTGAATATGCAGCACCATTCAGCCGTCGTTCTGGCGGAGGCATCTCCGACATCCGCGCTCCAATCGGAATCAAAATTCGATGAGAAAAAGCAATAATCCTCCATGGCTTCGCCGGATAACGTTTTCAGCATGCATATGCCGGCCCTTTAAAATCCACGGGAGAAGCATGGCTTGACCTAGACCACCCTACACCGTGCCGGCCTCCATCCCGGATCTTCTAACTCCTCGCGGTTGTCCTGCGCAGATGAAATACCCCACAGAATGTAACCTCCCGTTACACAATCACCTCGGGCGCTCATGTATTGACCATCGGATTAGGCAACAGCTCCAGCAGCATACATAATGATGAAGGCAATCCGCAGATACCGTCCAGTCATAAGATATCAGATCTTCCGGTTACGGATTCTACCATGGGCATCTTGATTTCTCTCATCAGAAGGACCACTATCAATTCTGCCATTCGAAAATCAGTGGTTCCAGTTTGGGGGCCAACATCATACAACAGTACCCGAGTCGAGACCGCCAGGATCAGAAAATTCGGGCATTCGTTCAAAGCTTTAGCTCGGCGACTACACCTCATTCTGTAAGTGGTCAAGATCTATCACACGGCCCACTCCAAAGTGACAGCTTCAGCGGAGTGGGAGGCACGGCCCGTAGGAAGTCTAAAGAAGTGTGGTGTTCGGCCGCTGAAGATTCTTTAAGAGGCTGTAAGCCGCCTTGCTCATGCAAGCCCGTCTATGAACGGTTAGGCTGTGCAACCCATCGTTCCCAACGACCGGGTAGCCGTACTTCGTCCAGACAGATCGAATCTGCACATTCCACTTCAACCACGCATCAGCAGCACACATGGTCACATCTCATAAAGTGGCCCTTACAATCGCATCTCTATGGTGCAATACAGCAAAATATTCAAATTTTCACTTTTTTCATTCGCTCGATATGATTGAGGATGATTTTGTGGCGACATTTTGACCCTTGTTGGAAATTTTGTACTCCCAACAGGCACCATTATCATCTTTCGCCCCAGAAAAAGTTGAGGCCGATACGGTGTTGGATCTTGATCTAGAGCCTACTTGTCTCAGCACAGCCGAAAGATCATCATGCTCATGTCCTATCATGCGGCCAAAATGTCCTGCAGCAGGGAGTTGCTTTCTTCCCAAGCCGGTATACTGCGGATATTCAAACTCAAAAGCACATCCCAAAAGAACATGGATCCACCGTATGCTATCCACTGATTTAAATCATAGATGTCAAACGGCGACTTGTTCACCATGGATTTCACTCAACTCAGGCTCACTGTGCCGTTTCTCGAGATACAAATCCATGCTATCTCCCGGTTGGTTCGTTATTAGATATGTGAGTGAGTTCTCCAAGTAATGTACATTTCTTTTTCCTACGTGTAGTTTGCCTCTTGATTCGCAACTACTGGGTTTCTGCTTGCCCTCGATCTGATATAAGTGCGTCGTTGTTCCCCGGTAAGTACTACATCCATCCTCTCCAGTCTGCAAGAAAGTCTAAAGATATTCCAGAATCCAAAAACACATTTTATTCGGGCAGTCTCGCGACTTCATTCAAGTTAGCTAGACCATTTTGCGTTGAAGTGTACCTTCGAGAGATTTGTTCACCGTCCCGCAGCAAGACCGCCCGTCTAGAAGGAAGATACCACAACCACGTCTTGACTTCTCTCCTACCCATCGACTTTCCATACCTCGAAGACATCTCTGTCAAGAAAAATTGCACATCGGATACCTTTTCGACTCGATTCCGAGGCAGCACAAGCTCATCTCTTGAAGGTCATCTCGTACAATGTGAGCTGGATAGACTTCTAAACGAAATCAACACCCACCTGATGCTAACTGCTCCGTCTAGAATCAACATATTCTAAAGAAGCAATCATGTGCGATTATGAGGAGTTCAAATTCAATTGCAACCACACAACTTCGAAATTGCTTTCCTACTGCCACTTTGCCAGGACGGATCCATATCACCAGTGCTTCGGAGTGAAAGTCACCAAGCATACTTGGGTTCAAAACGCACTCTGCCCGCCATGCGAAGCCTACCAGGCAGCGTGCGAGGCCATGAGGGCTCAACAAGCACGTTGATCAATCCATGCTATCACGAGCTTCCAGCCCTCGGCTCTATCTTCGAGAGCATGACTTTCTTGTGTTGCGATTGTGGTTGATGAGGATATTTTTGTGGCTGTTGAGCTGTATGGTGCGGAGTCGAGCCAGTTCCTGCTTCTGTTTTGTCTTTGTCATTCATGAGTCCTTGTTTTTGTGGTCTATGAGACCTACGTTGTGCTTTATGAGTTGTCTCTGTTCTGTTGTGCTTGATCATCAAAAAGGGGGAAGCGGAAAGAAGGCTTCTTTTCTTTTCGTTGCCAATCTCGGTACCGTAGATGCCGTCGATATCGGCTGGCTGGGCGGTTCGGGAGGATGCGTCTGCGTTACCTACTTGGAGGTCAGATCTGTTGGAGTCTCGTTTGATAGTTCTAGATCAGATCCGATCAGGGGTGGGCAATGTCTTGCTTGATATTTCGGCAATTGTCTGAATGAACAGACTGGTCTGTACGGTATCTATGTAGTTAATGTCGAGCGAACTTGAAAATGAGTTGGAACCAAAGTTTACCTCCCCTCTCTGCACTTCGGCTGATGAAAATCCTCGACTCACTAAAATGCCCTCGCCTAACTAGAGAGACGCTGATAGTCCAATTTCCATGTGAAATTCTACTTTGAAATGTTGCATACGCGTCCATCTATGTGTCAAGTTCTCACTGTACCCCTAAATCTAGATAAGGATGAAAGATGAAAGATGGGTCAACGATGCAGTTGGTGTAAGGTATACACAGATGGTTGGGTCGAACAGAAATAGGAAAGAAAAGGGATGGAGGTGGAGTTAAGAGGTGAGACATCCAAAGACGTGGCATCTAGATCGAGTTCCACCTGCAGAGGAACACAAGCACCACAGGCGAGACAGGATGGTCGATCCATGAATGGGGTAGGACGGCAGCGTTGTAGTGTGATGGGGGGTTGAGATGGGACTCGAGACGAGGGTGATACGACAGCTTCAATTCTAGATTTTGTGTAGCTGGAAAGAGAGAGAGCAAGGAAATTCTCGGCAGGAGAAGAGGTAGGAGGTAGGGAAGAGGGGATGGGATGGATTGCTTGCTTTGGGATTTTGTTTTTGCATTTTGTTGTTTATTCTTTATTGAGCTGTTGGTGGAGGGTTGTGGGTGTGGGTGTTGATTTACATACGCCATACTCCTCCCTCGGTTCTAATCAGGATATGGCCATTCAAGTATATCCTGTTCTGCAAATGCCCTTCCTTCACATCCTATCATGTTTTCTCCTCCCCTCCTTTGAACCCAAAGTTCCAGTCCATATGCGCCACAAAACGAAGTCTCTAATGAGGATCTACCTCTAACTCATTGGTTCGTAGCTCCCTCCACAACACCAACAACATTATACCGCTTGGAGAAGAAAGTCAGCCAGTCCTCTAGCGTTCCCTTCTCTTTGTCGGAGAGTGTTGACCAGTCTGGGCTGACATCTTCGGCTTTAGTGGAGGTTAGACCGAGGGCACGGGAGGCGTCGTGGCCTGCGAAGACTGCAAAGAGGGGGAGTTAGTGTGGTGTTTATTGTGAGAAGGAGAATTGATGGGGGAGAGGATGAGGAAGTTCTATTGTTAGGACAGGACTTGACAGGGCTGAATGTAGATAGAGATGAAAATACCATGGTAAGATCCACCTGGGAGATAACTCTTGTTGCCTGTGACATCGAAGACTTTGCCCTGTTGTTCTCTATTAACTGCTGCCATCTGCCATGCAGTCCCAGGTTCTGTTGAGGGTCCTAGGAGAGTTGTATACCTTGATTGCGACGTAGCACTTTCCGTCAGATCCTGGGAAGGATTAGCATGAGTATTGCAGTTACTGGAGCTTTATATGGCATAGTAGCCTATACAGGACGTGTTTAGAAGCCAAGACATACCTGTACCATCACACTTTGCAAGGACATCTGAGGAAATAGGATCGGACTTTGGAGGGGCAAGGTTGACGGGTGTCTTGGGTTCGAATTTGCCTGACATTGTGGAAGATGTGGTTTCGTGGTTCCGGTGAGGTTGTAACTGGTTGGTTTGGAGTCGGCAATAGAAGTCGTTGAATTGTCTGGGATACGGTTATTGACTTTGAGGTGATTTGAGAGAGGATTGTTGACTTCGAGATGTCCTCAATGTGGGGTAGATTTCGCCATCATCGATTGCAGGGATATCTGTTGTCGCCTCAGGCACAAAGCGGCATTTGAAGGTGCAGAGCGGAACCTAAATCGCACCGGGAAAGTACAAAAAGATACCCGAGCCGACGGGAATGTCAAGATAGTCACGGGTAAGAACGAAACGCCCTTTGAATTTTGTACCCGGAGGATGACATGGAAGCTTTCCATGCCGGTAAACTCGGATTTGTGTTGAGATTTGTGGTTAAATAGAAGAGAGTGTCTCGTGTCTTTACAATCTTCATCTCTACTGCATAGCTCCTTCGTTCTCGGATTGCGATTTACAGATCCTGAGGTTTGCTTCCCAAAGTACCCCGCTATTCTCTCACACGGAACGTCAACATGGATTCAAAACAGTTCAAAGAGGCTGCTACGTCAGCAATTGACGAGAGTAAGTGCCTCTTGGCTGCATGTTCTTGAGGAGGTATTGACATACAATAGTCGTTAGCTACTACGACACAATTGAAGACAGGAGAGTGGTGTCAAATGTCGAGCCCGGATACCTCAAGAAACTCCTCCCAGAAGCACCACCACAAGATGGAGAGTCCTGGGCGGATATCCAGAAGGATATTGAGAGCAAGATCATGCCAGGACTGACACATTGGTAAACACGCTTTCCAATCTAAACGACTCTATCTAATTCCTCCAGGCAATCTCCAAATTTCATGGCTTTCTTTCCAGCATCCTCCTCCTATCCTGGTATGCTCGGCGAGCTGTACTCTGCAGCCTTCACTGCTCCGGCATTCAACTGGATCTGCTCTCCCGCCGTCACCGAGCTCGAAACTATAGTCCTCGACTGGCTTGCAAAGCTCCTGAACCTCCCCGACTGTTATTTATCGACCACTCATGGAGGAGGGGTCATTCAAGGCTCGGCATCAGAGGCAATTGTTACGGTTATGGTTGCAGCAAGAGACAAATACCTGCGAGAGACAACGGCACATCTTACGGGTCTTGAGTTGGAAGATGCGATTGCGTATAAGAGGAGCAAGATTGTTGCTTTGGGAAGTGAAGCCGCACACAGTTCTACACAGAAAGCGGCCCAGATTGCTGGAGTCAGATACCGTTCGATCCCAGTGTCGAAAGAGAATGACTTTGCTTTGACAGGTGCTGCATTGGCACAAGTCCTGGATGAGTGCAAAGCGCAAGGTCTAGAGCCATTCTTCCTCACCTCAACCATCGGAACGACTGCCACTTGTGCAGTGGACGATTTCGAAGCAATCGCAACAACACTTGCCAAATACGCCCCTCCAAATGTCCCTGGAGAGGTCTGGGTCCATGTCGATGCTGCATATGCTGGCGCAGCTCTAGTCTGTCCCGAGTATCAACACCTCACTGCCCAATTCGAACATTTCCACTCTTTCGACATGAACATGCACAAATGGCTCCTCACCAACTTCGACGCCTCGTGTCTCTACGTGCGGAAGCGCAAGGATCTAATTGACGCCCTATCCATCTCGCCCAGCTATCTCCGTAACGAGTTCTCGGAGAGCGGCCTTGTGACGGATTATCGAGACTGGCAGATCCCTCTTGGGAGACGGTTCAGGAGTCTGAAGATCTGGTTTGTGCTGAGGACGTATGGTGTTAAGGGCCTACAGGCTCATATCAGGAAACATGTCAAGCTTGGCGAAGTTTTTGCTGGTCTGCTCAAGACGAGGAAGGATCTCTTCGAGGTTGTCACGGGTCCGAGTTTCGCGCTGACGGTTTTCACTGTGGTGCCGAAAGTGGAAGGGAAGAAGGAGAGGGATGCTATTACGGAAGAGGTGTATGAGCTGGTGAATAAGAGGGGGGAGATTTATATCACGTCGAGCGTTGTTGGGGGTGAGTATGTCATTCGGGTTGTGAGTGCGAACCCGTTGGCGGAGGAGAAGTTCATTAGGAAGGCATTTGAGATTTTGGTTGATACTGTTGAAGAGGTGAGGGATGGGAAGCCGAGTACGAGAGAGTTGAATGGGGTTGTTGTGAATGGGAAAGGAAGTGCGAAATAGAGAATGGATCAAAGATCGATGTTTGATTTTGGGGAGTATTAAAGATTAGAATAGATAGAAATCTAAAGAAGCTCTACAGAATTCGGCATACTGCAATACGAAGTGAGTCACTTGCAAGATCAAGCGGTGTTGTCATTTCCCCTCGGCTGTTCTCGTTAAAGATGGGTAGAAAGGGGGAGGGGTATATTGTGGAGGACTTGCTCGTTCGTCCAGGGCACAACTCTCCGATTTTCTCGGACTGAACTAGGTTCCCGTAGCTCTGAGTTCTTGAAAGCTAGTTGCTTATTTCAAGAAAGTTCCGGAGAGATCCAGGTACAGTAAGAATCTGATAGCTTAACAAATACCCGTTACTCAGAACGAACTACTTAGTTGTATTTTGATAGGGTATCCAGGGCCAGCATCACTACCTCACTTCGAAACTTAGAGTACGAAGGAGAACTAATTATTGGGAACATGCTCATAATGAGTACCCAGGTACTTCACAATCCCCTCAATCAAGATATCCTCAACTGCCGGAAATCGATGAAGGATGTCAAACTTCCATCACCATGCAACTCCATGACTCTCCCCATCCTCTTAATATTCGTACAACGACAATAAATCGGAAAGCATGCAGCACGCAGAGGCGAATCTCGGTCAATGTCCGAGCTGGTGGCTGATGGTTGCCCCGGTCATGACACGGCAGTGTCAAAGTCTCACTCGCGTCAACCGAGGCATTTCAGATCCATCCGGACCTTGCATGGAGATCCTCTCAATCGAAACCCTTCGACCCTCCCTCCCTTCACATGCCAAAGAAAGAGCCATGAGGTAAGATGTCAAACAAAGAAATCCTCAGCTTCTTCACATGTTTATTATAATTAGATGAATGCAGTATTTGCACACGTGCGTGTTGATATTTTTCTTGACAGCTGACCATTTGTAACAATGCAAGTTCGTTCTGTGTAAACACTCAGAAGCTAGGATCGAATCGAATGCAAGCCACTCCAAGAACTAAGGTATGGAGGGGCAACAAATGGCAAAGTTCCAAATACTAGGTAGATAGGGACTCAGCGAGGTAAATTAAGTGCACCAAATAGTGGCATGACGAAGTCCAAGATCCAGAGTCGAGCCACTGCACTGCACTGCACATCTGGAGTTTGTGGGGAAGAACCCCTCTAGCCATCCATCCAGCCAATCACGGCATTAGAGCAGCATCCCTGCGTCTATGTTACCGCTCAGCCGAGTGGCCGTCCTCCGTCCTCGTCGCTTTACAGTCTCACTCACTGCTCTGCTTCGGTAGACTAAGCCTCGAAGTAGCCCTGGCTGGAACGCGGTTTGATCTGGCCGAGGATGAACAGAACTAAAAATGAAGGGATGAGCCAATCAACTGGAGAAGACTACTCCGTACCGGCTCCCTTCCAGCTGGTTCATGTCATGGAGGGGAAGGAAGGAAGGGGAAAGGAAAGAACCGCTAGCCCGAATGCTTCCTTTCCTCGGGATGCTATTTTGCTTATGACTGTGCTGCTTCCTCATTTTTCTTTTCTTCCCTTTTTCTAATTCCTCATATACTTGTATGCTTTTCTTCCAAGCCTACCGTTTCTCTGTACATTGATTGATCAGGCAGAAGACTTCTGACCTAACTATCCCTTGGTCCATTCCAAGAGAATACTTGAAGTGTATTTCTCTGAATACCTCATCAAGCTCGAACCAGACTTACTGCCGAGGCATAGCATAGCTCCTGTCTTTCTGTAAACTACAGCTCACTCTCCACTCTCTCCCGCAAGATGTCAGGCAAGATGAACCTCCCAGGCGTGGATGTAAATACCGAGGAGAAGCAATACTTGGACGAGGTTGCGGCTGTCAAGCAATGGTGGTCAGACTCCAGATGGAGATACACCAAGAGACCATTCACAGCCGAGCAGATCGTTGCAAAGAGAGGAAACTTGAAGATTGAGTATCCCAGCAACACGCAAGCAAAGAAGCTGTGGGGGATCTTGGAGGGGAGATTCAAGGTACGTTTTTCGCCCACCTACACCTACACTTCTATGGCGTGATCCAGGACTAATTGTGTTTTTCTTAGACTCAAGATGCAAGCTACACTTACGGATGTCTGGAACCTACCATGTTGACTCAGATGGCGAAATACCTTGATACTGTCTATGTTTCTGGCTGGCAATCATCTTCAACTGCTTCAGCTTCAGATGAACCAGGTCCAGATTTGGCAGATTACCCATATGTATGTCTGCGGATTGCAATTCCCTCTGGCAGCTACTAACTTATCTCTCAGACCACCGTTCCAAACAAAGTCGGGCATCTCTTCATGGCACAACTCTTCCACGACCGAAAGCAAAGAGAGGAGCGAGTAACCACCAAATCGAAAGCCGACCGAGCCAAGCTCGCAAACATCGATTACCTCCGCCCAATCATCGCAGATGCGGATACAGGACATGGTGGATTGACTGCTGTCATGAAGTTGACGAAGCTTTTCGTGGAGAAGGGAGCTGCTGGTGTTCATATTGAGGATCAAGCTCCTGGAACGAAGAAGTGTGGACATATGGCTGGAAAGGTTTTGGTACCTATCAGCGAACACATCAACCGTCTTGTTGCCATTCGCGCACAAGCTGATATCATGGGTAAGTTATTTCTCCAGGAGATGTGGAAACCAGCCAACAATTTTTAGGATCCGATCTCCTCGCAATTGCACGAACTGACGCCGAAGCCGCAACTCTCATCACCACAACCATCGACCCAAGAGACCACGCCTATATTCTCGGCTCCACCAACCCCTCTCTTCAGCCACTCAACGATCTCATGATTGCCGCTGAGCGTGCAGGCAAGAACGGTGCTGAACTCCAAGCTATTGAAGACGCATGGACTGCTCAAGCAGGTCTGAAGCTTTTCAACGACGCCGTAGTAGACACGATCAACTCCGGAGTCCATGTCAACAAGAAGGTACTCACTGCTAAATTCCTCCAAGACGTCAAGGGCAAGAGCAACACCGAAGCTCGCGCCATCGCCAAAGGTATCACCGGTGTCGATATTCCCTGGGACTGGGATAGCCCACGTACACGTGAAGGTTACTACCGTCTTCAAGGCGGCTGCGAATGTGCCATCAACCGGGCCATTGCCTACGGACCATACGCAGACGCCATCTGGATGGAGAGCAAACTCCCTGATTACGCACAAGCCGAGCAATTCGCCAAGGGCGTACACGCTGTCTGGCCTGAGCAGAAACTGGCATATAACCTTTCGCCGTCGTTCAACTGGAAATCAGCCATGCCGCGCGCTGAGCAAGAGACGTACATTAAGCGTCTCAGCAAGCTTGGGTACTGCTGGCAGTTCATCACGCTGGCAGGCTTGCACACCACGGCGCTGATCAGCGATCAGTTCGCCAAGGCGTATAGTAAGCAGGGCATGCGTGCCTATGGTGAGCTGGTTCAGGAGCCGGAGATGGATGGGGGTGTTGATGTTGTGAAGCATCAGAAGTGGAGTGGGGCGAATTATGTGGATGAGTTGTTAAAGATGGTGCAGGGTGGTGTTAGTAGTACAAGTGCGATGGGTAAGGGTGTTACAGAGGATCAATTCCATTAGGGAGATGTGGAGAGTTGCGAAGTGAGGGGAGGGGAGAAAATTTATTTTGGTTGAGGGAGTATACGATGGAAGAATAGCTTGGATATAAGAATTTACGCATGATTGAATACGCTGTGTACCTGATCAGATTGACCTCTTCGATTTCAAGTTGGTTTGTGAAGTCCGAACAACGCGAATGATGCTGCAATTGACTTGCGATATTTTCACTGCCACTATCAGATTCGAGTTTGAGAGGCAAGCAGACGGTTGCCCAACCACCTCTCCCTACGCCTTCCAGGTTCCCGAATCGGGCGAGAGAGTGTGTGACAGGACAAAGCCGGATTCAAGACTCAGAGAATAGTTCCTTATATATACTTGTATTTCATCAGAGAAAATGTATTGAACTAATGGATGGATGACCAGTCCCCCCTTCTCTTCACCCAAATCTCCAGATTCGATCCCGGCGGGTGGGCATGAGCTCGCTTAATTTTGCGATCTTCCCCAAAAAGAAGGAAGGTAAACAAACCATCCTGCTTGAGCAAAGCCTCAAGCGAATTGCAATTCATGGAATATTGTTTTGCGTTGAGAATCATCTCTTGGTATGGTATGAGAACAAAAGAAATGAACACCGTCAGGCGGACTTTCAACACCAACCACCCAACACCCACGCTCAAACCAAGGTCGTCTTCTTTCACTTTCATCCCCCCTCCTACCACATCACCTCTCCTCCAAGCCACCCCTCGCCCTACGCAGTCACACACTGCGAATAATAATCATTACTAAACTTACACGTCGAACCCGCCACACACGTCCCAGAGCCCGTCCAGTCCTTCCCACCACACTTACTCCACAGCGCTATAGTTCCCCCGCCCTCATTCGCCGGCGGGACGTTGTTGGAGCCGCCTGAACCGACTGTCACCGTTGCCGTCTCGGTGAGCGTCGAGTAGGAGGTTATGGTGTCGTAGGTTGTTACTGTGTAGAGGGAGAGGGTTGTTATTGTGAGGGTGACTGTTTTGGCGGCGTCGGGGGCTGTGATGGTTAGTGTTGCTGTGGCTGTGGTTGTTGTCGGAGGGGCGGTTGATATGATGGTTAGGGCTGGGGCGGTTGTTGTTGATATTATTGTTGTTGTTAGGCCTGGGAGAGCTGGTGCTGTGGTGGTGATTGTCACGCCGCCTAGATTCTGCGTGATGGTCGCGACGGCTAGGCAGGAGCTTGTGAGTGTGGTGGTGAGGACGGAGGGGGAGACGATCGTGGCTGTTGTGGTCGCGGTGAAGAATACGAAGGAGGTGTTCCATTTCGTTGCGTAGACTGTTGAGGTTACCGTCACTGGAGCGAGAGGAGGTGGGGTCGTGATGGCTGGAGCGAGAGTGCTGGAAGTCGTTGGTACGACAATAGGCGTCAGAACAAATGAAGGACTCGGTGTTGGAGTAGGGGTTGGAATAGGCTTCAGGGTCGTCGGTGCGATTGTTGGGGTACTCGGTACCTGGACAGGAGAAGTGTCATTCTGGCCTGCCCAAACTGCTGGGCCGACCAGCGTGTAGCTCTTGAAATTGTTGTAGATGTTCACCGTGTATCCTGATTCCGTGCCTTTGACATAACCTGGGATGGCAACGAGAGGTCCTGGATTCCCGTTCCCGCCGCCGGTGACAGAGATCTGAGCGCAGCCGATGTAGAATTGAGGAACCCCGCCGGGATTGTGAAGAGCGAGTTGCTCGATCCGGAGCAGGTATTCGCCGTTTGGCGTTGCGGGAGGGATGCGGTATGTGTAGGTCTCTGCGGAGGCATGAGTTAGGTGTGCTGGATAAGCTACGGAGATACTCACGGTAGAGAGGCCATGTCGGATCTCCACTTCCTTTCCAGACGGGCCCGATTTCGAGGATCTTGAACCAGCGTTGTCCTGAGCCGTCGTACTCTTTTGCTGTTGTGGGTGCTTTGGCCATGTACCTAGCGAGAAGTGAGTAAACAAATGAATTAGGTCAGGACGGGACGATGATCTTACATCGCCGTAGCTCCGTTGTGGTATACGGCAACATCTGAAGTGAAGGTGAATGAATTTCCAGCTTTGACTGCCAATGTATCGGTTGCATCGCCAGCTCCAGCTCCGGCATTACATCTGATTCGTGTCAGCTTTGAGGTTTTCATCAGGGCGTAAACATGGGTCTCACCTCAAGTCATTCGAAGTCAAGTCTGTGACAGGAGAATTGTAATTGTTGTTCTTCCTGACATAAGTGTATGTGGGATATGTCGTTCCACCATATGTCAGTTGCCAGAAGATGTCTAGTCTCGTTAGCTGTGCCTGGGAACTTGCTCACGTTTGCATACAATGGGCCGAGACTTGATTCAACAAGACACACACCACCACCAGAAGAGATGTGAATGACTTCATCATATCTCAATACCAGAGCAGGCCGAAGGGAGGCTGAAGAGAAGGCTGGGAAGGCTGAATCCTGGCTCAAATTGAAGAAGACACAAGACAGAGCAGCGGAATAAACCCCCTCATATATGCCATCTCGTAGCCAGTGACAGCATCGTGTACCACTCACTCGCAGCCTATCTACTCTACTCTACTCAACTCAACACCAACGTTGGTGCTCTGAACACTCTATCACGGGCCGAAGGTTTCTGGTTTTCCATTCGTCCCTCCCGACTGCGATTCGCAGAAACAAGCGCAAATATGAGCAAGGAAGTCAAATGACACGGGATATAGATGAAGGCCTTGATGAGCTGCTGTCCCGAGAAAGTTGAACGCAGCAATCTAGGCACCGTATAGAGCAGACGAATATACGGTCACCCCGTCTGCTTTAGGAATGTGGGGAAGGGGAGTCGGTCGGATACCGTGTCGGGCAATGAGAGGGTGGAATCAGGCGTGTAGAGGCCGAGAGACGCGGGGTGTAGAGGCGCCTGCGATGTGGCGATTTCCTCAGTTTCGGGTGGCAATCGAACTGGGGTTGAGAGAAGACGGGGGAATTAGTGGTGTGATTGGACCTCTAAAGTGATAATCAGACGAGACGTTCATTAGGAATCGAGAAATCAATATAAAGATAACAGAATGAGGTCAAAACAAATAAGTGGGGTGGCCAGCCGGGCCGTGCTACTTAATTTGGATGAATGTGGTTAGACAACATCCAGATCAGCCAGAACGTCGAAGGTCTTAAATGCTTCTGCTATCACTTGGCAGCATGGAAGAAACATGGAACACCTTCGGATGAAGCAGGTGTTGTTGGAAGTCGACATCCGGACATTTGCCTCCTTGACGCCTATTTCTTGGGTACTGTTGGAGCCTCCGAGGTTGGAGTGAAACAGAAACGTAGATGCAGGTACAAAAGTAAACGGAGGCATCAGACGGTTTTGGGTCGATTTGGGTCATTTGATACCCATTGTCATTGGCGCATCCATTGGGTGAAGATGCAGGAAGAGAGCGTGAGCAACGAGCAGCGCTCAAATACATTGGCTGGTATCACAACCAATTCTTATTCCCCCAGTGGCTCAGAAACTTGCCACTGTCTGATAAAGTCAAGTTATCAATGACCTTCATCTGATGCCCTGCACTCTCCGAAGGTGTATAGGTCCTGACAATTCTGGCGCCTTGGAAGTCCCAATCAAAGTCGAGAAGAACTTCATGTCCTCTTCAGATGTTATAGCCCAAAAGAAGTCAGAATCAAACCAAATCACAATGAACCAATTGTTGGTGTACATACGTGGAGATTCCACAATAGCCACAACCCCTGGCGATAATGTCAATACCTCGATATCTTGTGATTTCAGCTCTGCTGCGAACTTGGCAACCACCATATTCAGTGCTGCCTTCATCACACACATCGCAAACTGATACGAAATGTTGTATGCCACGGCTAGATCTGGGTTTACCCCTCCAATCGAGATAGCAATGATCTTCTTAGCATTGCCCTTGAGGATTAGGGGTAATTAAGAAACAGACGATGGAGTTAACTACTCCGATAACATTGACATCGAGACTTGCATAAGAACATAACTCGTTGACCAGACTTGAAGACTTTCAATTTGGTAGAATCTGATTAGAGGCGATGGAGCTGAAACAGTCAAGAAGAGATATAAACAAAAGAATGTGAACAAATTGAGAGAAAAAAGGTAGAGATGGGCTGGTGGACTGCTCAGGGGATAAACTTCATCCCCAGAACCCAGAAGGAACCAGTTCTCTACTGGAAAAGCGAGTGGGTAAGAATAAGATAAAGTTGCTCACTTGAGCATCAGTGCCTAGCCATCACCATCGCCATTATCATGTCATGTCATGCCATGACTTTCGAAGTAAACAAACAAAACAAACCTTCGGACCTCGGAAAGCCGCAAACAGAGCCCACGAATCCTCGTGATGGCGCGAACAAGCTGAAGAAGCTTGGAAGTGGAGACGACGGGGCTCGGTCGGGCACTAGGCCACTATTTCACTAGCCCACAAGCCCTAATCCCAGCTCGGTTTGGGTTCCGCAGCCCGAATAATTTCGTTGCTATGGATACATGGCGATCCCGTTTGGGGTTTGAGTGGGACAGATGTCTTGGAATTGAATTGGATTGAAGCTGAACCTCGGCGGTGTTAATTTGCCGGAACTTGTGATGCTGATGAACAGTGAGATAAACAGCTCTTAGATCGCAAGAAGACGAGAAAATTGGAGGATTCCTGGGACTCTGCGAGAGGATGAAAGAAACACGGGTGGTTGGGCTTTCGTGTTTGGTGAGGTGAGGTGACATGTGAAGCGGGAAAAAAGCAAAGGGGCTGGCGAACAGCAGACGTGCATGACTTCGCTGTCCAATAATTGTGTTCCACGAGCGAGGTTTAATGCAGACGCGAGCATGGGAGATCCTGAGCGCGCCGTCGACTCGTCAGGCTGAGCTGAACTTTCCCCAATGGGCGCTCCTGGGCTTCTCCATGGGTGGCGGGAGGTGGGTTTTGTGAGGCTGTTTGGCTGCGTCGTTGATGCGGGTGCTGCATTTGCATTTGCATCGCGTCTGCATGATGTGTTGACTTTGGCTGCAGCGCAGAGAGAGGTTGGTGGGAGATGCAGAGAAGATGCAAGAATGCGTGATTATCCCGCACACTTCTCCGAAATGTTTTGTAACTGACGAATGGGATGAAGTGTTTTGAAGAGGTTGCCCAGCTGTTAAGCTCGTGAAGATGGAAAGCTCCTGTACGAAGTTACCGAGAGGGAAAAGGGGGACGTAACTTTTGACGCCTAGATCTAAATCTCCCCACCAACTGGAGATCGAAGACATGTTTCTAGCTTTTGACTACTGCAGGTAATGAGAGCTTTCCCCGCCGTTAGGAGATGCGGTACTCCGTAAATTACACGAGATAAACAAAAAGAAAGCACGGAAAAAGATACGGTGTTTCGGTGAAACCATCGAGGAAGCTCTGAAGCTCAAACCTCGATCCCCGCGCCAGTAAACTCTGAACTCGCTGATTGGAGATGTATCCTGCAGACAGTCGTCGTATCCCGTCTTAGAGAGAGCAAGTGTGTGTCCTGACGTGTAATACCCAATCAAAGAGACTTTTGAGGTCGTCCAATTATTGATTTTTGATACGACTTCACTTCACTCCATGATGCATCGATATGGCTGGCCAACCCCCCCCCCCTGTTGAAGCTCTGCCGTTGCTCACCCACGCACCCGCCACATGTCGACAAAAGTAAAAGTCGGCAAAACAAACACACCGCAAGTGAGCACATCTAACGGCCCCTCTTATCTTGCCAAATCAAACCAATCATATCTCCCAATTACTTTTTAAAAGTCCTCCGTTCTCATTTTACCCAATCATCTCTTCTTTTGAAGTTGCTCCAGCAGAATACTCCGTGTCGAGCTTGAGCTTGGACCAGCCTTCTCACTTTCCTTTTGGCCCATTCAAGACTAGCTCATTCCCAAAACCCCTGGCTAGCTCCACTCCTTAGCGCGTAAACAACAAAGTCAACACCGCCCGCTTATTTCACAACAGAACCCTTGCGCTCAAAAGCACAGGACCTTCCATTCCTCCACACCTCTCAAACCATCTTCCTCTTCCACATTCCAATCACCCTCACCTCACATCTACACCCTCACTTTCCCATCAATCCATCCAGCCATCCATCGAAAGACAGCGTCAAGAAGCGTCATATACGCTTTCTTCCCCTTCTTTCACCGAGAAGCAAGAGACCCCTTCTTGTCTTCCTTTCGCGCACGTCGAAAGGCATTCGAGAAGAGTTCTCGCCTTATAGGTCGTCAACCTGGACTTTGACGCCCGCGTCCCGATCCCCTTCAGCGTCTTCCCATCGTCGTACCGGAGCGACGATTTAGCAACAACCACCCAGACTCACGTCGAGGGTGAAATCAACCTACAACAAGAGCAGCGCGTCGGACGGGAAGGTCAATCCTCTTTCTCCGCCAGTCTCCCTCCCCGCAACGACCACTTCCAGGAAGAGGTTCATATCACTCGTGAGGAGGAACATCACCACCGTCCGAGCCGCAGAGAAGATATCTACATCCGCGAGGAAAGCAGGTCAGTCAGTTTTTTGTTCAGGGCATCTGCTCGATTTATGAATTCCCTCCCGTTCATAAGACATGTTGTTGTTATGGTTCAAGTTTGTTTGTTGTTCGTGCATCTGGGCAGCGGATCACTTCCGGTGCAGCAGCCACTCCAGCTCTGCAACGACGAGATCCACCCTGCCCTCGTGTCCCCAAGCCATGTTTCTCACTTAAAAATTGGTCAAATTGCTAGTCCAAGCGCCCGATCTACATTGGCCCTAGTCATTGATTTGTCGTCCTCTATTTATTTCTCAACGCCTCTTTCCTTCTAGTTTGTTGACACAGTAACCCTTCACCGACATCTTCTTCCATCGATCATCCTTTCTAACACCTTCTCATCCTCAGACCATCCAAGCACACCTCAACTCACATCGACGTCGAGCTCCCCCACCGCAGACATCATCACCATCACCACGATACCACTGTCCACATCGAAGGTCCTCAACGCCGCCGATACGAAGGTACTCAGATCGACGTCGCCGAGCGTGAATACCGTTCCCGCTTCCAACCAACCTACAGCGAACATACCCGCTTCGAGGCTACTGTAGACCCTCCCAGCTTCCAACCTTCCTACCAACAGGAAGCTCGTGTCACCGGTACCACCGTTGACCCTCCCCGCTTCCAAGGCACACAGAGAGAAGAGGTCCGCTTTACTGAAGAGACCGTCGACCCTCCTCGCTCCCAAGCTCAACGTTCTCACGTTCACGTTTCCGAAGAGACCGTAGACCCTCCCCGTTTCACCCGCAAATCCAACAAGATGGGTTACTACGATGAAGATGGTAAGTCAATCTCTCTGTCAGCACATCCCTAACCTAAACGAACGCCAGGTCACTACCATTCCATCAGACACGGGCTCCACAAGGCTGCTGACCGTGTCTTGGGACGTCACCATCACCATCATCATCACGGCCATGTTGATCGGGAAGAGATTGACATTACCATAGGAGGAAGTGGACGACGCCCCAGCTCTGGCGTTGGCCCATTGCCAGCTCCTGTTCCAGAGCCAGCCTACACCCCAAACACCGTCACTATCCCATGCCACCACATCCGTCTCGGTGATCTCTTGATCCTCCAAGGTCGCCCTTGCCAAGTCATCCGCATTACCACCTCCTCTGCCACCGGCCAACACAGATACTTGGGCGTTGACCTGTTCACCAAGCAATTGCACGAGGAGTCTTCCTTCATCTCCAACCCAAGCCCAAGTGTTGTCGTCCAGACCATGCTCGGCCCTGTCTTCAAGCAATACCGTGTTCTTGATCTCCAAGATGGATCCGGTAAGTACTCCCACCCTCAGTCCCCCATTATAAGCTAACCCATCCTAGTTGTTGCCATGACCGAGACTGGTGATGTCAAGCAAAACCTTCCCGTCATCGATCAATCCAGCCTCTGGTCCCGTCTCACTGAGGCCTTTGAGACTGGTCGTGGCAGTGTTCGTGTCCTCGTCATCAGCGACCAGGGCCGTGAGCTCGCCGTCGACATGAAGACCATCCACGGTTCCCGTCTGTAATTCTATTCTCAAATTGTCCTTACATAGCGTTGAAGTTTAATCTTCTTTCACAACAAGCGGCGATCTGGACTGGGAATGAATTACATACCGGAGGAATGGCATGGAAAGCACATCAAATTGTTTATTGAAGGAATGGAATGGACATGGAGTTGCATAATGATGGTTGGTTCGTTGGGTTGGATGGAAAGCCTTTTGACCTTTGATCTCTCCCATACGGGCTCTCTGATTAAAACCTGATCATCTACTTCTTGGCCGATGGATCCTATCTCGGTGGTTGATTAATCTGCTTTGAGGAGGAGATGAGATGACTAGATCGGGTGTTCCTTTTTCCTTTTCTGTATGTGTAGATAGGGATGGTAGATATCAAAACAGACTGAAGCATTGAAAATATCTAAACTTTCCATCTATGATTGTGACCTGTTGTTTACATTGATTCGTGCTCCCATATAGTGATACATTGAAGTTTTCTTGTCTAGATTTAGTTACACCCTTCTTCCTTGCACTTGATTGTTTAACTCTCCCTTTCCTCCTATTCTCCTGCGACTGCCAGATCACTCACAAAGTAAAAGCACACAAATACCCTGTCGTCCTGCTGCCATTCATATCTTCAAGTATATATTATATGCAGTAGAGTTATCATGAAATCCGTACTCAAGATACCAACGCTTAATTGAAAGTGAAACAATTGACACGAGAAACAGACCACAGATTGCTTGAAGGATCAGGATCTGGATAGTACATACAACACTGTGAATGTATTAAGCTATAGATTGTGTGGTACTTAGGTATGTAGTCTTCCATGATCCGGAGTTTTGCTTGTCTACTTACTGTACCAACCATCTTCTCTTATGAAGCCCGTCATCCACTAGCTGCTTGTTTCCTGGGCTTTAGTTTACTGCGAGGACGGGCTGGGCTGGCTGGAGTTTTGGCACAGTCTTTCGTATTGGGAGGGAAATTCGCACTTGTGAATAAGAGTGGAGGGGTACTGTAGAAGGGGTCCTTGAGGAGGGAAGAGGTGGTCATCATCTCTTAAGTTTGGTGGAGTTGGGTTGAGTTGAAATTCCAAAGGAAGCCAAAGTGCAGGGAATCTTGCTGTAAAGTAACAAGATTGAGCAAGTAGCTAGTAGCCAACCGATGCTACCGCAAATCATCTTTCTATTCGATATGATCTACTCTACTCTACAATACATCGATCAATACATCTGATCATGCATAAGACCATTCCTCCGCTCCATCATCTAAACTTGATTTCCTTTCACTTCAGCGTAACTAACTCCTCGGCACTTGTGGGATGAATAGCAACACAGCTATCGAAGTCCGCCTTCGTAGCACCCATCTTAACAGCAACCCCGAAACCCTGCAACATCTCTCCACTGCCCAATCCCAGGATATGCAAGCCGACGACCTTCTCATCGGGTCCCTGGCAGATCAACTTGTACCGCGTAGGGCCCTTCTGATCCTGCTCCATCATTGCGTAGTACATGGCCGTAAAGCTGGTGTTGTAGATCTTGAGGTTCTCCTTGCCGTACTTCTCGATGGCTTCCGGTTCCGTGAGGCCGATGCTGCCGATCTCTGGGTGGGCGAAGACCACAGATGGGATGAGGTTGTAATCTAGCTTTGAGGTTTTGAATTTCTCGGGCCCGAAGAGTCGGTCGCTGAGCTTGCGGCCTGCGGCGATGGCGACGGGTGTGAGCTCTACCTTGCCAACGACGTCGCCGAGAGAGTAGATGTTCTCGACGTTGGTGTTTTGGTACTCGTCGGCGATGATTTGGCCGCGTTCGTTCTGCTTGACTCCTGCTTTTTCCAGACCCAAATCCTCGACTTCTGGGGAACGGCCAATAGCCCAGATCAAGGCATCAAGATCCTCCAATTTACCTTCTCCGTCGGCATCTTTGTAGTGCAGCGTGAGCTTGCCTGTCTTCTCGTCCTTCTCGACTTTGCTCTGGCTGGAGTTCTTGTGTAGATGCACACCCAGTCTCTCGTACTCGGCCGTGACAGTATCTTGAACCATGGGGTCAAACGATCTGAGGAACTTATCGTGGCGGATGAACAAGTGTGTCTCCGTTCCCAGAGCATTGAACATGCCCGCAAACTCAACGGCGATATATCCTGCTCCTACCAGAGCCACTTTCTTAGGTTGTTCCGCAATATCAAAGAACCCATCACTGTTGACACCGTATTCGGAGCCTGGGATCCCTTTTGGGATTGTAGGATGTCCTCCAACAGCCAGCAGGATCTTCTTTGCCCGGATGGTCTGCTTGGTTCCATCGTCCAAGACAACTTCGGCCTCGTTCTTGCCAGTAAGGCGGGCTCGACCATGAATGTATTCGACCTTGTCATTCCCCAGGTTCTTCTCGTAGATGCCGTTCAGTCGGAGGATATATGCATCTCTCTTCTTCTTGAAGCTTGGCCAGTCGAAGGGCGCGGTTTGGTTGACGGAGAATCCATATGCTTTTGAGTCGTGGATGGCTTCTGCGATCATGGCAGCATTGAAGGTAACTTTCTTTGGCACACATCTGGGGCAAGCAGTATTAGCTCTGTTTTGTTTAGTCTTGTCTTGTGCTGTCCTGTCCTGGAGTATCTTCCTGTCTTGTCCTCTTGTCCTCTCGTTCCTTGCCTGGTGGCGGGGTAGCTTACCCAACATTAACACAAGTTCCTCCCAGACGTTTGCTCTCTACAGCAATTGTCTTTGCGCCATAATAACCACTTGCTCTTCTTGCAGACGCCAGACCCCCACTACCACCTCCAATGACGAGGTAATCGCATTCCTTTGTTATGGGCGCCATGTTCGAGGCAGACGAAGAGAATTGGCGGGCAAGAGAGGAGATTCGAGAGTTGGCCGTGGTGGCTGCTGCGACTTTGGTAGTGGAGCGGTAGGTGAGGAGGGTGAGTTTTTGCATGGGATGAAGTTGAGGGAGGAGGAGGAGGGGAAGAAGATTTATAGGGAGGGACAAGAGGGACAAAAGAGGGTCGGGAATAGGAAAGTCGAAAAGTCAAAAAGGTCGTACGGAAGAGGGCATGTAGGCTTGAGTGACGTGCTTGAGTAATGCGCTGCTGTGCTGCTGGTGCTTTGTAGTGTTTTTAGTGGCTCTGATCTCGATTACCAAGACCTCTGGACATTCTCGGAGTCTAGATTTGGCGGGGATGTGCAGGGCAGATGCCGAGACCAGATCCTTTGAAATCGATGTTGATACGAAGGATTAAATGAATATACAGTATTAATCCAAAGTAAAGGTATTCTTGAAATATCTCTGCACCGTTTCAGATTATTCCAAATCAAAAACAATGGCCTATGAGAGGTGCAGTCTCACCAGATATTTCCATCCCGCATTTATTTACTTTCTCGCCTCGTACATCGTATTGGGAGGCTGTTCCTGTTGATGCTCTTCTCTTATCGGAGCTCCCAGTCCTTATCCTTATCTGAGCACATCTCGGCAACCGTACCAGCTCTCAGCCTCGTTTGGTCTCATCTCCCCGTCGTCCCCAACTCTATCACCATCTGCATGCTCACACTGCATCGGGGACCGGTAGCAAGGCATGGCATCCCCAAACATCATCATCTCCACTCCCGATAAAGCCCTACACGAGATGAGATGACCCAACCCAGCCAATAGCAAACCACCAGTCACACCCAAACTCAAACACCGAACCTCCCTCTGCCTCTCATCCATCCATCCATCATGTCGGTCTCACCACCAACAAGCCGCAGTCAGGCTTCACTCTCTCAATCAAATTCCCAGTCCCATTCTCGTTCCATGACGCATCACGATATCTCCCTAGAAACTCTCGTCACCCACCTACTTGCTTCGAAACGTTCTCTGGCTTCCATCAGCACGGTATGGCGTGCAAACGAGATTGTGACTTCTGCTCGTTCGGCTCTAGAAGAGAGTGTAGTGTTGAGTGCTCGTACGGGTTTCTTGAGGAGTGGTATATCCGAACAAGCAAAAATATTGAGGAAGGTCCGGGGAGGTATTGAGAATGTGTACAAGGATGGACAACGGGATTTCAAGGTAGCTTCAATCCAGGAAGGCAGAGATACCCAGGCTGATGGCGACAGAATGTTATACGGACTCTAGATTCTGCAAATACGAGGCTGGAATCAACAATGGATATTCTGCGGTCTACAATGGTTGAAGCCGCATTCAGACCTGAGAAAGAAGAGCCTCGAAGCTTGCTGGACTTCGTGGATGAACAGGGAGTAGAGACCATGCGAGATGCTCTTAAGGAATCCATACGTGAAGCTAGGGTATGAATCTTCAATTCTCGACCTTAACCCAAATCTAATACCTTCTAGGAAGCACAAACCGAGTTCGACTCTTCCATACTTTCCTTCGACGATGACCTCCGTACACTCAAAGCCGCCATGAAAGCCTCCCCTCAGTCAAGTGCCTCTCAATCACACGACAATCTCTCCTCTCCACTTCCAAGCCATCTTCATACACTCGAAACCAACGCCCAAGAAATGGCAGCTCTACTCGATTCTCTAGTCTCACATTTCGATCTCTGCGTCAACGCCATTCGACATACCGAAGGCGGATACGCAGCCGTGCGTAAAGCAGCATCATCCCAACCACCAGAAGCAGAACCGGTGTCCGTCTCTGGCGTAATGAATACCGAGAATGATCCCATAGCCGATAATCCCATATCGGAAGAAGAAAGGAAAGAGATGCTCGACGTGCTGGAGAAAGACGCGGCTCAGGTCGATGATGTAGTGATGGAGCTGCGCGACTACCTGAATGACATGGAAGCCAAACACGACGAGATAATCGAACACGTCTCCATCCTCACACGCACACATAACGAGACCACAACCGCCTACTCCATGCTCGAAGCCGTGGGAGCCCGCCTCTCAGGCTACATAATCGCTAGCCAGGACTTCCGGCTGCACTGGGAAGAGACAAAACTCAATATCCAAGATCAGCTCTCCGAGTTAGAATCTATGCGCATCTTCTACGAGAACTACTTCTCCTCTTACGATAGTCTAATCCTAGAAGTCTTCCGGCGGAAACAGAGCGATGAAAAAGTCAAGAGTATCATGCGCAAAGCTGCAGAGCAGATCGAGAAGGTTTATGAGGCGGATATGAAGGAGAGGGAGGGCTTTAGGGTTGATGTGGGAGATTATCTCCCTGTGGATCTGTGGCCTGGTGTTAATAAGCCGGCGAGGAGGTGGGATTTTGTTCCATTGGAGGAGAAGGATTGGGCGGTTGGGAGTATGCCAGTGCTTGAACGGACGGTGGTTGAGGCTGCTGGGAGGAGGGACAGGGAAAGGCAGAGGAGAGGGGATGTCTGAGATTGGATGGCAGATTGATGAATACGATACCTTTGGATATGATACAGCATCTTAGATCGCTAACTGACCTCTTGATATGTTCTTGCTGTGAATGCGAACTATCTCGCTTCTCCTCTCCCTTTTTTAACCGAAAATTCGCTTCCCCTTTTCGACTAGAACAAAACAAAACACAGCATTTCGCACTAACAAAGTCACTACCTACCTCATCACATGCGAGCAGTGGAAGATGGCACATATGAGCAAAGCAATAGCTTCCTTCCTCGTCTTGGGTCTTGCGGCACCTACTCAATATCTCTCTACACTGCCAATTCCTATCCAGGCAACCTCATCCGTGGTTCTGTAGCGGCCAGCCAGTGGGGAAAGGATGGTTTGGTGTACATCTGCTTGGGCTTAGATGTGCGTTTTGAGATACATTGTCCATATACCACTGTATATCAGAGAATTCGAGTCTTATTGTAAGATTCTTATATCTGATTTTGAACACACCAACCAAGAGTTGCAGTAGAAGCTGAATTCAATTCCGAGTCTGAGATTGTTGCTCGGAAGGGGAAGTAGATTGAGAATTATAGAAACCAAGGCAGTTAATCAAGAATATGTGTATAAAATGAATGTACTTTGTACTTTTGCTCCACCTCGAGACTGCTCGGAAAGAGCGGGAAAAGGAATCTTCTAACTATAGACTTTGATGATAGCGTGATTTGATATGAAGGTAAGGACGCGAAGCACCGCGAAGCAGAGAAGATGTATACGAGGGTAAGATGAGAAACGGGGAATGAAGATGTGGAATGTTTTTGAAATACTTTATGTTTTGCAGATCTTGAAGGAGAAGCGTAGTGGAACAAGAAAAATGTATAGAAGTCATTCACTTGCCTGGTTTGATTTGGCTCCAGCTCTATTGCTTCAAGAACAAGTGAACAGCGGGTAGATATAGTGATAAGAAAGGAAAGAAACACAAGTTGTGCAACGAATTTCTGTAATATGAGAATGAAGGCAGGCATGCAAACAACTAAGTGTGATTAGGGTTCATCCACAGAGTTACTTTCAGTGAAGCCCAGTACGTGTATCTTCTTTTCTGCTCTTCTAGCCTCGTTGAGTAAATCTTCTCTCTGTCTTCGACTTTAACTCAACAACTTCCTCCACTCTCCCAGATCCTCTTCTCCGAGTCAAGGTCTTTAACGCCTGTCTTTAGAATCCGTGATCACTCTCGAACGAACCATCGCTGCGCGGCAGCTGCTCACTCATGCCCTCACTCACGCCCTCACTGACTCCATCAACATCCAAGACCAGAACGGAACTTTCGTCTGAGAAGTCCCAATCCTCAAATAACTCGGTTTTCGGTTTCTCCCTTAGGACCGTGATCTGAGAGTGAGAAGTGCCTTTTTTGGAAGGAAAGAAGAGAAGGAAGCCATCCATGCCATCGCATCCTCGGTTTCGTGTGTTTTGAGTTATCATCGGATTCGGATCCAGTCCACTTCACAATAAGAAGAAAATATATGTGTATCTGTGCACGTCAGATATATGAAGCAACAATCAAAACCTCATCCTCGGAATCAAAAGCATGCATCGTCATCATCCCCCTCCAAAGAAAACAGGCTCGGATCCTCGGCTTCGCACCACGCATCACACATACATATGCAATATGCAAGTCTGTCCGTATGCAGCTCCTCGCTTACCAACCCATCTCACCCTATCCAATCCAAACATAACATCATGTTGTACTGTGCTGTGCTGTAGTGGAGTGGATCTATCCTACAACTTACATACGGCATATGCATGTCGACCCAGCCCGCCCCGTAGTGTAGTGGTGTCCGTATGTCTGGCAGCCCAACTGCCCGTGAAAAGACCAGACAGGAAGGAGGGGCCAAATTTTTTTTTGACGGCAAGGTGGGTTAGTTACCCCTCACGTTCGTTGTGACGTGCGAGGTTACGAGGTGGTGATGCAAGTGGTGATCGATACATGGAGATAGATGCAGCTGGCTTATCGCTGGACATGGCTGTGCTGGGCTGCGCTCACTAGCTGTGTTGTGTTGTGTGGTTTTGGTGATGGGATGGATGGATGTCTAATTTTAGTTCACAGGTTTGGTTTGGTGTTACAGTTGGGGGTGGTTGTACGAAAGGGATGGAGATAAAATTTATTGGGGAGGAAGGATGGAAGGATGTAAGGAATGTGAATGTGAAAGGTACCTACCTAGGTAAGTGGGAGCCTTTGGAAGATGAAATGGGATGGGATGGCGAGGGGGGTATTGAAGATGATGGTAGTTGGTAGAGAGGGTGGAGGGATGGAAGGAAATTCGTAGTTTGATTTTGATTTTGGGTTTGGTTGAGTCATAAGAAGGAAAGAGAAAGAGTCATTTACTCATTATGACTGTTGAAGATAGAGAAGGAAGCTGAAGCTGAAACATGAAAGTCGTAACTATCGCCATGAGTGGCGATATACTCTCTACACAGCCCAGCCGTCGCCAGTCACAAGTTGATCACATGCCAGTAGAGTCAACAAATCAAGAGCAGCCAGTCATCACGAGAAGCACAAGCAAGAAGAGGTAGGTAGAATGTGTTTTTTCCAATGTTTTATGAATGTTTATTGGCTTTGTTGAGAATGTAAAAAAGCTGAGGTTAATGAAGGGGGTATCTATCCGAGGAAAAAGTTATTCCAAATCGCGACAACAACCATGCTTGCGTGCGTGCGGTACGAATATTGTATGGCGCCGCCAAAATCCAGCCCTGCCCCCATGCCCATCCATGCCAACTGGCATGCTGTAAAAAAAGAAGACACTACTATTACAATCTTGTGTCGCGTTGCCGTAAGCAACGACGACGACGACGCTGAGTCCAAAAAATCTTTCCATCCTTCCATTTCATATCCCGCGCGGAAAGTAAAGCAACAAAATGCAAGCAAACAAGTAAATCAAATAACGCGCGCAACATCCTCATCAAAAAAATAGAACGAACTTTTCCCCACCAATGCACATGCGTGATTTGATCTTTGAAAGTAGACCCGAACCGCCCGGATAGGTGTGAACCTGCTCGATTTATCCATGTTCCTTTCATATCCCTTCCCTTTCCATCCATTTCGTTCCAGTCGCTCAGCTCTATTATTCGTACATCCTTGCGCGCAAAAAAAAATCAAAAGCAAACTTGCGAACCTGTCTGTGAAAAGCAAATAAGGAACGCAGAGGTGGGGTATCGTCGTCTTGTTCGTCCGTAGAAAATGCGATTTGACGAAACGAAATTGTTGGCCACTCTTCTCATTCTTCCTTTCATTCTTCTTTCTTCCTCCCATGATGTTGATATGTGTAGTTTTTGTGTCGGTGTTATATGTATTGTATCCTTCAATAGTGGACCTATTGTCCTGGTCGGCGAAGGATATCTTCGCAGTTGGCATCGAAGCGTAGATTCCAAAGACGGATCGATGACATGAACTTCTCGGTCGCCTCGAGTTGACGATCACGTCCGAAAATGGAGTCGACGAACTCGGTACCAGCATTTTTGCCGAGCTGCGCCGATTCCTTGCCATGCTTCTTCCCTGCCTTCAACATAGGTGTTTCGCATGACTTGAGGAGCTTCTTTAGTTTGTCTGTAAGACGCTCCCCAGACTCGATGAAATCGTCGACCATCTCCTTGTTCTCCTTCGTGCGGATGCGTCCCATGCATTCTTCTGCCCGCTTGACTTTGCCTGCGAGTTGGATGAGGAGAAGCCAAAGCTCACCGGCCATGTCGGCGATGGGCGTCGCGGGCCCGTGGTGGTAAACTGTCCAGTCGTAGATCCACTTTCCAAGACTGTTAGCATCGAAGACACTACCCAAGAGCATGATGGGCTCTTCTGAAGGATCCCAATTCTTAAGCGAGTATCCAGGAGGAATGCGATGCTTGCGCGCGTCGGCTTCGGTCGCCTTCGCGACAGGTGGAGGCTTCTTTGGTGTTGATGTGGTCGGACGCGCTGAAGGTTTCTGTGGCGTCGAGGAGGATTGTCGTCGTCTCCGGCTGCTGGGCTGTGGTTGTTCATACACTGGCGAACCCTCAAAGTCATCTCTGTCATAGGCGTTTCCTTGAGTCTGAGAATAGTACTTATCAGTGCCTCGCCCATGATGATTAAAAGTTGACTTATTACGCCGGCGATTGTACTGGCGGTAGACCACACCATCCACAAGAAAGTCTACATATTCAAATTCGTCCTCGTCGGAATCCCCATGAGAGGCACGATGATAGGAGTAAGAACTTCGCCTCTCATGATGGCGCGGAGCCGCATACGAACTTTTGTTTCGACTCACATTGGCAGCAGTCGCGTAGTGTCCGCTGGAGTTATATCTTGGAGAGAACGTTGTTCCACGGGGGGATGAGTATCCATAGGCATCTCCTGAGGAAGTGTGTCGAGAGTGTTGTCGGGGTGTGGGACCAGGTCGCGCGTAGTATCCGTGGGTTCCTCCAGCGGGGGATCCAGCAGGCGACGGCGTCGCGCTGAAAGATGGGTAGTATGCTCCCGGGTGGCCGGGAGGCGTGTTGTAAGAGTAACTGTTCATGATAGATGATATCCTGCTCTTGCGATGTCACCAAGACACCCTCTAATAACGGAAAAGAAAATGGTTTCGAGCACGCCGGAATCGAGGCGCCGAGGAGTTGTGACGAGCCCGTCACCGTGGTATGTAGTCGGTACGAGAGGGAAAGGGGACCGTTGTCGTTGAACCGTACATGTCAAGAACTGGCTGGTTGAATCCTACGACGAGGATTCTGGGATCGAAGTCGAATATATCGCCTTCGGAAGTGTCGAGAATGAGCTGGATGGCACCGGCTCAGAAGTTGATTGGTAAGCGGTGGTGACGAAGCTTTGGGATCAAATGTTTGGATCGAATATGATGTCGAGAGACTCGAGGCAAAAAAACAGAGAGGAAGCGTGGCTGGGAGGACGGCGACAAGTATTTAAGACTGGTGGCCGGTACTCGTAGTGTGGTGGTGGTGCTTGGTGCGTGTGAGTGGGAAATTTACTCGGGTATGTGAAGTGGGTAGTGGATGCGCTTGTGCGTTGGCTTGACAGGGGATCCTGTGATGAGTCGCTGCTTGGGACGGATCCTGCAATGGGTCAGCCACAGGGTTACAGGAATAAATGATATGATGACAATAATAATAATAAATAATCGAGCCAGGGGCTTCTGGAATGTGCCAGCGCGGTGTGATTCGCGGAGGAAGAAAGCGGTGGGAGGGCGGCGGGAGAAAAGGGGGAGATGTGTGGCAGTGAGGGGGGCAGTGAAGAGA
>JAFJYG010000534.1:0-37091 GCA_017366145.1 Cadophora sp. M221
CATCTCCCCCTCCCTCCGCACCACCAACTAAAATCCCAAATCTTAACCTCGTCCTCCTCAATCTCTTATCAACCGGGACCGTCCCCAGACTATGGCCTTGACTCAGACCATCCAAGTCACGATTCCGCGTCGTAGCGACGATGGCGGAGAAGGATGTGCTGTGGATAACGCCGTTGCGGTGAAAGCTGAACATGCCGAGGGAGATGCCGAGGGTGGTGAAGAGGAGCGCAATGCCATAGGAGAGGATGAGGTAGAGCGCGTCGTAACGGTAGACGTTGCGGGTTGGATAGTGGGATATGGTTACTTTTGTTGAGTTGGGTGTTCTGTGAGAATCAACGGGGTGTTAGTTTGATGATTTGCCAACTACATAGACTTTCCCACCAGGAATCAAGAGAAATAAATGATGGAAAACAGAAGGAAACGGAAGAAGAAAGAGGGGTTTTAGGGGAGAAAGAAAAAATGTACGTTAGCTGCGACTGCGACATCATACTAATCGTGATATTCGTCGCCAGATCCTCGATAGCTCTCGCGAGCGTCCGGTTCCTACACATCCACGCCGGTTTCCCAAACAGATCATTCGTGAACGTATCATTATATACCTCAATACCACCATCACCAGTGCCACTAAAATCCGCCCAAACAGGCGCCTTGGTGAAAGTATTGTTCGTGAACTCATCGCAAGCCGATAGACCCGTGAGCAAGACCCGACTCGATTGATCGAGCATCTGTACAGACTGGTCGACATATTCGAAAGCGGTCGTCACGTTCCCGCTTAGCATGTTCGTGAGAGATACGAAGACTGCCATGTATGTGTGGACGTCGAATGCTGGGGTGTCGTTTGTCCCGATGGAACCTGATTGAGGGACGAAGAGGGGGTTGAAATCTCGAAGGGGACCGTACCAGACGTTTTGTACGCTGTTGGTGAAGTTGAAATGGACGTCTCGGGTGCCGTTTCCGAGGGTGCAGATTATACTGTTGTCGACAGTTTGCACGAACATCTGCTGTGGTGCGATTTGGTAGGAGAGGATCTGGGTGGAAATCCCTGGGCTTGTTTTCGATATTGAAGTTACGGTTGCGGATGTGCCAGCAGATGTTGCTGTTCGTGTTGATGTCCGGGTGAGTGTTATGGTTGAGTCTGTCTCTTCTGAAGCTGAGGATAATCGGGAAGCTGTCCGCGCTGTCGTTCGGGTGGTGATTTTAGTCAAGCTACTTTCGTCCTCAGACACTTGGCGCCTCCGTCGCCCAAGGAATTGCGTGCTGTTTACCTGATATCCGATACTGTAATCAGGTGGGATAGCAACGTCCCAGTTGTTGTAAATATCCGGTGCAACGACGCTGGGGTTCATGTCGAGAATTTGTTTAGAATGCGAAGTCCAACCGTTTCTGCCTAGCCAGGGAACGAAAGCAGAGAAAATCGACATGTATTCCCTACTGTAGGAATTATTTGCAACCTTGAAGGTAGAAGCTGTCAAGATAGAGACGTTGCTCAGTTTGTTCTGGTAGTAATCGAAGACTGCTTGTTGTGTGCTGTTGGGGGCTCCGCATTGAAGGTACGGGCCTGTAACTTCCATGCTGAATGAGGAATTTGGCGCTAGTACGAAGAAGGGGAGGATATCCATGCTTTGAGCGACTTGAGATGCGAGACCTATTATCAAGGGTGTCGGTTTCGTCCAGAGACCATAATCTAATGTATAATCAGATACGCCACCAGGAACCCATCCTGGCCCGCTCCAATTCAAAGTCGGCAAGGACTCAATTGAGTTGAATGCAAGAGTACCTGGAACGACGGTGAGAGTACCTGGTGGAAGTACACCAGCCAGTGCCATTATCCTATAGACTGTAAACAAAGATCCAGGCCGGGGCTACATGAGGGTTAAAAATTACCAGCAAGTCAAAGCCAACAAGAAAGCCAAGGGAGCTCTCCTCGCCACCTCCCAATTGAAGAAACCCAACGGATCCGAGGTCAAAGAAAACAACTTATCCAGCGCCTCGACCGTAAAAGACTTCCCTCGAACCACCCTCCAGAAATATTGAGTATACGCCAATCCATTCGCAGCGTGTAGAACAGCCACCACTGAGATGGCGAACATATTACCGAAATTGTGAGCCCACTGCTGCTTGCTGTTCGACCCGGCGAGACTTCCATGCAGGGAGGAATAATAACCGTGATGTCCGACCGCGAGACCAAGACCCAGAATCGCAAAGAGAACCATGTATGTGGGTTCTTTCCACCATGTTACACCCCAGCGCACCAATTTCTCCGACTCCAATTCCCTGGGGTAGTCTTCGCCTGACTGCATCAGAGACTCCATCTCTATCCCTCGATTAGGTTGGTTGGCAGTCGCTTGTTCCGTGATGGTCGCAGAAGGCAAGTCTTTCCTCTTGATAGATGTGGACTGGTCCACTCCATTATTTCGCCTAGCATCTGAGATGTCAAAATCGCTCCCGAGTGGTGATACCGGCACATCTGAATATGTTCTGCTGGAATGAGTGAAGCTGGAGTTATGCCGGGATTCTGGACCAGGTCGAAGATGGAACATTATGACCGCAAGAGACTCTCAATTCCCGGAGTCTGATTTTAACAAAAAACAGACAATTCTATCTTGAATTTGGGAATTCATCTCGACATAAAAGATGGCTAGAGGTAGAAAGATGCAATTGCGACAACCTGGTCCTGTTAGTATGTGGCACAGGTTTGACCCTTCTGCAAATCCGTGGCGGGCGTGGAGACATTTGGTGGTTCAAGCCCTGATCTTTCAGGGGTCTTGGACCCCCAGACCCCCACATTGAATAGCGCGAGAACATCAATTGGCCGCTATTTCAGGCTGTTGCTCAGCCTCTTGGAATTAAGCCTTGCTGGCGGTAAGCCCAGGTGCGGGGAGGTAAAAGGATTGGCTGGCGGTTACGATGCTGGGGCATCTGGGTCGCAGCCGCTGAAGAATGGCGATGCTCTTTTACCATTGCTCCACAGTTTAGTTTTGCTTTGGAGTTTGGGGGCTGGAAGTATTTCAGTATTGGTAAATGCTTTAACCTATACTTGCGAAGTAAGAGAAAGAAAGTCTTCTGCAATTAATAGATAAACTGCATCGTATACAGCAGTCAAGAAAGACAGCGCAGTCACACGAAACGCCGATTCGAAACAATTGCTTACTTCTCCTCACATCAGGTGGTCAACTCACCTGTCACCGTATCAGTCGTGGCTGTTTACTTAAGTTGCCAGCTTTCAGAGTGTAATTGTGTAGGCATTGACATGAGAAAGCCTACAAAAGGAGAAATTTACCATAGGTAAGTGGAAACTCCTGGTTCCAATAGCCTCGCTTGCTTCCCGTAGCCGGCGTCACATAGCCAGAGAGCTAATTAGTGAGTTTTCCTACCAACTTTCTTCCGCTTGTTTTCTCTACCGTTGTGATTGCCATATGTTTTTTCTTTCGACACATCCATAGCATTTCCGCATCCTTGCCGTCTGAATATTTTTGGGGTTCTTTGGGCTTGACACAGACCTGGTGGACCATCACTAGGTTGTTGCGTACAAATATTACACTATCTAATTAATTTTACTATTTTCCGTTTCTGGATATTTAAATATAAATCGAAAACATTATTTGCCAAAAAAAAATCTGAGCATATAACAAGAAAACTTCTGTACAAGCTATCATCTTACCATTAGTATCAAGCGTCTGAACAGCTGCTTCAATGGGTATTCTGCCATGACTAAGCATGAGCAGTCATGTGCCATGGGTTGCACCGTCAAAACTGGAAGGATGAGGTAGCCCATGAAGTTCTTCTCATAGATATTTCTGTCTCCCGATCAAATTTCCTATCCACACTTTCAGCAATCATCAATCCATCGTTCTTCAGATCCAAAAGAGCTACTCAAATCCGGCACCCATCAATTGGATCCCAGAAATTGAACAGCTCCGCAAGGCTGCGGCAGCTTGAGCCTGCTGCTGGTTCTATAAGTTCATGATCTCGATTATTTTGAAGACTAAAACATGTCAGAACTTGCTTTAGACTCCTAGAGAGAGCGCCTAGAGATGTCTCAAGTCGATTTCCGTGCACAGGCCGTCGTCTGGCTACGACTTAGCGCTGGTGATGATAGGAGTACAAGTGGTTCATCCCTAACATTTGGATCTCGCTTTTCAGGAAGTACATTGAGGATCAGTGATGATGGATCTGCTTCAAGTATCGAAGATGTCCCTTTGCATCCCGCGAGACCTCTCATCAAACATCCTGAGGTCTCTGGTTGGATCGCCACCAATGAGCCTATCCTTAGCAGACGAGTTGCAGATACAGGTTTTATTTCCAGCCCTATAATTTGAAGTAGTGTAATTCAGGCGAGTTCTGACTAACGCTGCATCAGGATCATACTTCATCACAACTTCCAGGTCTCGCTACGGTATAGTCGATGTTCATCAACACAGTGAACTTCTAGGATCATACGACCCTCACGCCCCTTTGTCATCTGCAGCAACTTCAGAAGACTTTGCCCCTCGCAAAGAAAGAAAAGTAAAAGATCCCATCATATATCATATTGCAAAAACTAAACAGCATAGCGTCGATTAAAACATATAGCTGCAAAAGGTGGCAATGGCAACGTCTCCTCGACTCGCAGCAATATGGACCAACCCGCACCCATCAAGACCTCCACCAGCATATTTGGTCAAAGTGAGTCGACCTTCGAGCCAACAGTGCTTAGAGGCCATGGAATTATTCAATTGGTACTGGAACCAGATAGCCAAACCAGTTCTGTTCATCTCCCAAGTGACAAGCCAACTGGTCACAATTCTCATATTGAACCCCCCAAAGATGAACGCGGGAAACAAGAAAATCAGATACCACAGGACGTGGAGTCAAACGTCTCGCCTTTCAAGTTACCGCAAGAGATACACTCCGGACAGTTATCAAAGCGGCAACTTGCCAAGGTTCAAAACATCAAGATGCCTATGATTGCAGAGGAAAATTCTCGGCCATCCTTCCCGGACATAGACTCCGGATAGTAGGCTACGATCAGTAGCTGATTAGGGAGGAACCGCCATCTGAGCCAAAATTCACCATCCACCATTTGACGAAATCATTCGAGATTGTTCCAATATTTCGTCAATCAATCCGGCCTTCTATGATGCAGATGCTTCAATTAATCTTCTGCCTTCCACCGATAACCATGTGCTGGGTGATCAGCCGGCAACCCACTCTGGCCCTCTGCCGCATAGATATTCTCTCGATAAGTGCCACCCGGGACTTCATAATCATCCCAGAACAGCCCTCTCTTCTTCAATTCTGGCAAAAGGAGTTCGATCACGTCATTGAAAGAGCCTGGTGTGATGGCATACGACTAGTCGATCGATTAGTAGCCAACACAGTCGAGAGAATGGAAATACTGACGATGTTGAAACCATCAACATCACCTTCCTCGATCCACCTCTCGAATTCATCTGCCACCTGATCGGGAGTTCCGACGGCGGTCGTTCCCAGACCACCAACCATCAGGTGTTTCGCCACGGTATGTTTTGTCCACTTTGCTACTCCAGGAGCAGCTTTTGACCACCCCTCAACCGCAGACCTTGACAAACTCTCTCAGCTCCTATTCCACCACGATCAGGTAGACTGATTTGCAACTTACCGAATCGCATTACTCTCAACATGTCTCAACTCCTCATCATCACCATATTTGGAAAGGTCAATCCCTGTCCATCCACCAAAAAGAGCAAACGCTCCATCATCGCTCCCATAACTCAGATACTCCTCATACTTAGCCTTAGCCTCTTCTTCCGTCCTTCCCAGAACAGGACACATCAAAGCCAAGAACTTAATACTCCTCTCATTACGGCCGAATTCTTTCGCCTGAGCTCGAATATCCTTGATACTCTTCGCCACCACAGACGGACTATGACCAGCCACGAAAATCGCTTCGGCATTCTTAGCAGCGAAGCGTTTTCCCGACGAGGACGTCCCAGCTTGCATCAGGACCGGAGTACGCTGAGGACTTGGTTGGCAGATGTGTGGACCTAGGACTTTGTAGAATTTTCCAACGTGGTTGATTTTGCGGACGCGGCTTGGGTCGGTGTACCACCCTTTCTTGACATCGCGGATTACTGCGTCGTCGCGCCATGAGGATTCGAAGAGTTTGTACATTACTTCGAGATATTCGTCTGCAATTTTATAGCGCTCGTCGTGCTAGATATTCAAGTCAGCTGTCATGCGCGGCAAAGGGGTTTGGAGTTTATGTACATCAGGCTGTGCGGTGTGGCCTAGGTTTCGAGCTGCTGAATCAAGGTATCCAGTAACAATCTGTAGTTGTCAGCTCGAGACATCGTGTATAAAAATCGCGCGTTTTTACATTCCACCCGAGTCTCCCCTTGGTCAAGTGATCAACGGTAGAGAGTCTCCTCGCCAAATGATAAGGCTGCTCATAAGTTGTCGCAACAGTGACTCCAAACCCCAGACTCTTCGTCACAGCAGCCATAGCTGGAACGACCGCCAGCGGCTCATTAACAGGCCATTGCGCAGCGGAAGTTACCGCCGGATCCAGATTTTGAGGGCCTTTATAAACATCGTAGCCTCCTGAAAATGTGTCAGAAAAGGTAGAATTACGATTCAGGAGGGGATCGGGGAGAACATACCAAGGACATCTGCAATGAACATGCCGTGAAACTTCGCTTTCTCCAAAGTTTTTGCCAAATCAGTCCAATATTCGAGATCATTGAAGCGGTGGGATTGATCATCTGGGTGTCGCCAAAGACCTGGGGATTGATGCCCACTGCCTGTAAACACTCAATTAAATTCCCCAGGGGCAGCGGATTGTATCTTACACATCTCTACGAATGCATTGAGAATGAGCTGTTTCTTCTTGGTATCTCCCCCAATTTTCACTCTTTTACTATTTCGATTGCTATTCCCCAGATCCGGCCGTTCATGGGAGCCATTGGGAGTCATTTTGCGGACTTGAAAGGTGTACTCTATGTTCTCATCAGCTTGGGACGGCTGGAAATTTATTCTTTAACTGCAAGTAACAAAGACGTACTTATTGGCTTTTCACATGGATCCGGGTTGACCATCAAAATGACATAATTCAATCAACTGCCAGGCTTAATGGCGTCAGGGCAGATCTCGATGGCGTGCGACGGCCTTAAAGATGATCATCAATGATCGACGTGATTGGTGGCTTCCAATTAGGCGAGTTTTCTCTCCCCTTTTGGCTATCAGAAATAAAACAATTCCTAGGGCAGTATATCATCCATTTCAACGAAAGATCCGTCAACCTGTAGAGTTTTCGATTATCCGAGTATCTAAAGCACTCAAAATATCAAATATTTACATTCGCGTATTCTCGGTCCAGGTTTTGGGGTCGTTTCTCCAGGCGAACTGGTCCCAATAGACCCACAGGTCCCTTGCGTCGGAACTAGCGATCTGTACTCCATCTCCATACTCCACCTCGAAATCCATCCACGGGACTTCTCCTTATCAAGCTTCTGGGGTGAGATAGCACACCCCCGTTCTTGAATGAACGTGCATCAAGGGTAAAGTTCAAATGGTCTCGATCCCAAGAGCCGGTTTGGAGGCTTGTGATAGCGTGTAAGATCGCAGCACGTCAGAATAGACAATATTACGAATTCAGATGTGAAAAGAGCTTGCAAGGGCAGAGAGTATAATACCCCCGCGCTTCAGTTAATGATCTGAAATATAAATTTTACTTATCCCGTATAGAATTCGTCTCTATTTTCTCCGTCATCGACATTGCTGCAGAAGTCGAATTGACAATTACGAAAAACATGGATTTAGTCAGGCGTGATGGTTCTGCTACCAGTATCACTCCTCCGCTTCCTCAAGCGGGTGGATATGTGGTTGTAGTAGTTATTGGTCTTGTATTTGCTTCCGGTAAGTGTTTGATTGGCTTCAGCTATGCTGCTTAATATCGCTGACTGTGAAATCCAGCAATGGTATTCGTGACAAAAATACTCAAGAAAACCACAGGGGAGGACAATTCAAAAACAGAGATGTGAGTAGTAGCTGCGAGATCTTGGGCTTAATACTTATTGTGTTAGGTTCATCACGGCAAATCGGAGTGTTGGGAGAGGACTTACGGCTTCTGCTGTGATCTCGGTCAGTGATTCTCAGCCCTTCAATCTCGACAGAATGAACCTTCTGACAGTATCTAGTCCTGGCTCTGGAGTACAGCTATGCTAGGCTCGTCTCTTGTTGGCTATGCATATGGTGCTTCAGGCCCTTTCTGGTTTGCAGCAGGATGTAGTCCGATGATCGTCTTCTTCTCTCTGCTTGGGATCTCCTGCAAACTGAAAATCCCGGAGGCGCATACACTTCTCGAGATTGTGAGGATTCGATATGGTACGTAACCTCTCGTATCATTAATTACGGAGGAACAATGCTGATCAAAAATAGGGACTGTTGCTCATTTGGTGTTCATGTTCCTGTGTCTGGTAAACAATTTGTTCGCGGTCGCCAACATGCTCCTCGGAGCATCAGCCGCCATCACTGCACTCACTGGAATGCATGTCATTGCCGCTACATTTCTCTTGCCTATCGGTGTCGTCGTGTATACATTCGTAGGGGGGATAAAGGCAACGTATGAAAGAGACTGCTCAAATACATCGTGAAGATTCTCGGCTAAAATTTGGCAGCTTCCTTACCGACTACATCCACACATTCACGATCTTGATCATCCTCTGCTTCTTGACAGCCAAGGCATTCACAGTCCCTGACATAGGATCGATTGGCAATCTCTATGACCTCGTCACAGCCGCATCGACTCGCACTCCGATTTCTGGAAACCACCACGGAACATACATGACAATGACATCCAAGAGCGGGATATTCTTCGGTATCATCCACGTCACGACCAACTTCGGCCTCGTCATCATGGACACGGGTTTCTTTGTGAAAGCATTTGCAGCCTCTCCCCGAGCAGTTGTACCTGGGTATGTCATTGGCGGGA
Organism: Cadophora sp. M221; assembly: GCA_017366145.1. NCBI lineage: Eukaryota > Fungi > Ascomycota > Leotiomycetes > Helotiales > Ploettnerulaceae > Cadophora > Cadophora sp. M221. Next base: position 8,951 of record JAFJYG010000534.1, read on the forward strand.
TCGCCTACTTCGCCATCCCGTGGGCTCTGGGGACACTCATGTCAAGCGTAGCGTGGGGTCTTCAAGATCAACCTATCTGGCCCACATATCCTAGAGCCATGTCGGCGCAAGAAGTAAGTTCTGGCTTGGTCTTACCGTATGTTGCCATTGCGATTGCTGGGAAGGGTGGGGCCATCGCTGTGCTTCTGATAACTTTCATGGCTGTCACTTCGACGTTGTCAGCGCAGATTATCGCGGTGTCATCGATCATCAGTTTTGATATCTATAGATGCTACGCTAACAAGAAGGCTACTGATCGAGATGTGATTCGCTGGAGTCATTATGGGGTTGTCATATTTGCCATCATCGCTGCGGCGTTCAGTACAATGCTGCATTACGTAGGTGTGGACTTGAGTTGGACTCTTTACATGCTTGGTCCGTACATCTCTCACTCATGTTTCAAACTACAACCAAGATGAACTAATTTTCCTCCTAGGAGTTGTTACATGCCCTGGAATCTTCCCGACAGTTTTCACGATCCTCTGGAGACAACAAAGCAAACCCGCCGCAATCATCGCGCCCCTTCTTGGAATGGCAACCGGGATCTCCGTCTGGCTTGGAACCGCAAGTTCTCTCTACGGCAACGTATCCATAAAATCCACCGGCGAGTTACTTCCATGCATGTACGGCTGCCTGGCATCCACATTCTCACCTCTTCCATACTCAATCATCGTCACGCTTTTCAAACCGCAGAACTTCGACTGGAACGACTTCTTGACCGAGAAGTTAGCATTTGGCGACTCATCCGAACCACCACCGGCAAGCTCTATCGTGGAAGAGGTATCACATATAGAGAGAGAACCGACTTCTCGTAGTGATCCTCGCTGGTTGCCGTATATGCGTCGCTGGACGACCATCGCCGCGATCTGGAGCGCTGCTACATTCCTGGGACATTTTGTGTTATGGCCACTACCTATGTATGCTGCTAAGTATACATTCTCTAAAAACGTAAGCTACCATACCTTCCTTCCTTTTCTCTTCTTCGATATGACGTTGAAACTTTGCTTATACACATGTAGTTCTACTCTGCATGGCTCGTGATTTCCATCATCTGGCTGTGGGGAACTCTGTTTGTTGCTGGGTTCTACCCTATTATCGACGGCCGGAAACAGATACTCTCAATCATCAGATCACTTTGTACAGGAGGGAGGGCGAAAGACGGACAAGGTGGAAGGAAATCCGAAGGGGGGGTTTCAGGGACTAGTTCGACGCCGGAGAGTGCTGTTGCTTCGGTGTCGATTCCGTTTCAGGAGAAGTAACCCAGGGTTCTTGGGAGAAAAAAATGGTGCTTGGAGATGATTGTTAGCTTTCAAATATATATAATAAGATGATAGTCTTGTTGGGAAATTATTGATGCAAATTGTACCTTGTCCTCATGCATGTGATGGAAGAATTGCAAGAACTCTAAATGAGGGGTAGGCGAACGCTTCCCCAGCTGGGAGTTTTTCCTTAGGAACTGCTCCGACATTGATGATTTTCTTGAAAATAAAGATACTCGTATTTTCCTTTAGTCGAGTCTCTGTAGTTCCCAGAAAATCATCAAGAGATGGATGTCTACTTGAATACGATTTAGACCGCGTCGTCAAGCTCAAGAGGCCCAAATCGAACCCCCTGACCTCAGAATCCTAATTTTTAAACACAGTAGAAAGTTGGCACCTGGTATTCATTACAAAAATCAACAGTCATAAACATGAATTGGTTCCGACTCTCCTACGCTCCACTTCTTGTAGTAGAATTTCCCCCAGTTGTCGAGCTTGAAGAGCTCGCAGTACTTGTCCCAGTAAACTCCTTCTTAAGCACCGGCTTCATCTGCTCCCACTTCCTCAGTACACTTTGGCGCTCCTCCTCCGTCGCAGCCCTCGCCTCCTCATAACCTTGCGTAAAATGCGCCGCGAGAATGAAGCTCAAAGTATCAGATCCCATGCGCTTCTTAATCGACTCATAGACCGCACGTAGACCATACTTCTTACCACCAATGACTAGACCGCGTTTTTGGAAGATGAGACCACCGAGGCCTTTACCGATACCTTTTCCGAATCCGCGCCACCCTTCTGCCCTGGCGCCTTTATAGGGCTCGTACACGATACCGCCCCAGGCTTTGGCGACGTTGACGGGGTAGTGTAGGATTCCTGAGGCGATGGATCCTAAAGTACCCGTGACGGGGTTGGCGCCACTGAGATTCGCGATGACGGTGTGCTCCTCTACGGCATACTCATAAGGTCGGTAAAGTTTCAGCTGGTTGACGTCAATTAGGCCTTCGTCTCCCAGCACAGTCGCTGCGAACGCGCTGAGTCTGATGTTATTGTCCTTCGAACCCTTGGTGTTGACTTGCCATACTGCGACTCGACTCGGCACCATCGTGCATCGCAAGCTGGCGACGTCCATCTGTGCGTGGAAACTAGCTGCTCCTGCTTCACTGCCTTTTTCTTCACGTATACGATCGCCTAGCTCTTTTGCGCGCTCTAGAGTTTCGGGTTTGAGAGCTTCGAGAATTCCGGCTGCGAGGGATTCGGCTGTGAGGTCTTTGAACGGGATGGGTGCGGGTCCAGCTCCAGCACGAGCTACCATTGCACCCCAGAATGGCTGGTCCCCGAAGAATGGAACGATGACTGTTGGGCGGCCGAGAGCAATTCCTGCGGCTGTAGTACCTGCTCCACCGTGATGGACGACGCATGAAACGCGCTGGAAAAGCCAGTCGTGAGGACAGTTCCCTAGCATGAATACACCATCCGGTTTGTTGAGTTCATCGCCGCCAAAGCCACCCCAGCCTTTGGAGACTAGAGCACGCTGTCCGGTTTTCCTCACAGCTTTGAATATTAGCTCTGTCATGGCGTTAGGGTCATCGACAACAATCGATCCGAATCCGATGTAAATAGGTGGAGGTCCTGCGTCCAAAAAGGCGGCTAGATCAGCATCGGGCTGATAGTTGGATGCGAGAGAGAGAAAGTAAAAGCCTGAGATATCTATATGAGATCCGTAGTCTTTTGGCTTTGGGATTAAGGCTGGTGACCTGCGAGGTATGTCAATTCATGATTGTGAAGGATGATGCGTGAGGAAAACTTACCAGCAGTATGTGTAGGGGATTCGAAGTCGATGAAGCATACTGACTGCAGACGCTTGTGTGATAATCCCAAGGTCGAGTGTCTCTTTTCTGAACTTATTGATGATATCTCCAAGTCCTTGCCAAGTCATCATATCAACCAGGGTGTAAGACATCTCATTTGTCATACCACCGCTAGCATTTGAAGACTTGATATTTGCAATAGGGTGAGGAAAGTCATGTGTTGGAGACCAAGGCATCCTTCGAAATAAATCAGTGCTGTCCAGTGTTCGCATAGAATACGTCCAACTCACGTAAACATCAGATGTAGCGGTATGCCCAGCTTCTCCGCGCAATGGATGTGGGCGAAACTCGGTGGGTTGGCAATGATTGCGTTCGCAATGAATGGCCTGACCTTCAATGCACCTGAACTTTGCACCTCGCCATCGTCTTGCTTGACTTCATTTGCATCCGCGCAAGACCTCCAGCAGCCCTGCAAGATCTCTGCCATTCCCTTTCGTCGTTTCCCCACGTCACCCGCCTTCAATGATTTGACGCCTGGGATGAGGCCTGGATTCTTGACCATGAATGCCATCAACTCAGCTGGATCGCCGCCAATCTCAAAGAATTCGAGACCATTCTCCTCGACAAAGGCCTTGAACGTGCCATGGGTGGCTAAGCGGACTCGGTGGCCGTAGGAGTTTTTCAGCACTTGGCCGAGGGCAACGAAGGGTTGAACATCGCCTCTTGAGCCGACGACATGAATTACGATGTTGAGTGGAGGTGGTGCTTCACTGTTTGTTGGTCTACCATCAGTGTACTCCGGCGATGGTTCTGATGGCGTAGATGAGGAGTCTTGTTGCTGGTGGGCTGCGAGATGGAGTTGTTCAATTTGTTTGGTGAGCTGCGTATTAGACTCATCAATTCTTATATCGACACGTCCATCATCTATTTATATCCCAATCAGCTCAATTTCAATTTTGCTTCTGTTGTCAGGTCTTACCTCTGACATGTGTCTGGGTGTTAAAGCCGTCCTGAATGACGCTCAAAGTTGCGGTCGTTTCGTCAAAGAGTTCATATGCTGGCGGAGGCTGGCTTGACGATGATGATTCCCCAGACTGTGAGATGACTGGAGGGGGTTTTGAAGCCATGGATCGATACCAAGTACGCAAATAAGCTGTGAACCGCACATGTTTAGAAAGACCTTTGAGATCCGACGTCAAGCTGTCTGGATTTTGGGGGCGGCGCAGTTCCAAGGCGGAGTTGAGCTATCTCCAATAGGATAGCTCGATGCTGATGGTGGGGAGCTAAAGTGGCCAATCCTTTGAGTTTACAGCCCACGTGAGGCTTCAGATGTCATCGTAAGTAATGCAGATGATAAGAGCTGAGACGGTCGTGAAATTGAGAGCACTAGATTGTTTGTTGTCTGTTTCGAAGGCCATGAATGCCGAGTTTTGAGATTTTGCAGAACAAAGTCACGTGTACCAGGAGTCTGCTGATGATTCGAGACTCTGACATGAAGATATAACTGTACAAAGCTACACTATGCTCCCGAAGGCTGGTCTAATTTCGCCCAATCAATGTTCTCAAACTCGTCAGTCGTGAGGTTGACATGGTCGAAAAGTCCAAACATCGCGTCATCGCCGGGCATACAACTCTGCCATGGAGGTAGCATCGAGAAGGCTGAACCAGCAAGCCCAGACTGACCATCGGCAATGTTCGTATCTAGTGTCGAGACTGATGGCATCGTGAGTTGCTGAGAAGACGGGGTTCCCATTGCAGTTGACAATTCGGTATTGGCCCGGTTCAGGGTAAAATGAATGATATGGGAAACCCTGCGAGCATCTTTACTTGCGGGTGATATTTCAAGGCATACAGCATGTGACCTCTCCAGCAGTACTATCACAGTCTTTTGTACATCTGGGTCGATCGGCGAGTTTTGTGTACCGGCTCTCCAGCGAGTGTGAACCGCAAGACACAGGACCATATTTCCTAGGAGAAAATCATTCACGGTGAAGTTCGTGAGCATCCATCGATTATCGTACAACTGGCCTCCCGGTGAGAATTCATCATTCATCTCGATGAATTGGGTGACGAGTTTTGAGCCTGCCTCAACGCAGGTCAAGGTGCTGAGGTGATTTCCTCGAGCCATGTATTTGCGATGAAGAATACAGAGACTTTTCAGGTGGATGAACTCAAGGTAGATCCGCGTCATGATCAGGAAAGATTGGTCAGCGATTGACTCTGATATTGGTCGTGTTTTAAGGATATTTGGAATAGTTGAATACATCTGCCGAATCTCAACATCTAGCCGAGTTATTTGAGTCTCGGATTTCTCCTCGAATGACAGGGCATCTTGGCAAACTTTACTGAAGCTGATAATTTGCCTTTCCTTGACAACGAACCAAAGGAATTTTGTAGCTTCATTTTCGGATCGAGGTGTGGGAAGGACGACTGTATCTTCGTCAAAATCCGAGTCGAGAAGATGTCTGGGCGATCTAGTGTCGCAATGCTCAAGGTTGATGTTGCTGGGAAGACCGAGTTGGAAGGAAGTCATTAGATCCATTTGTTTGAGCGATGCCCAGAATCTTCTTCGCATCTCCCCTTCAAATACTGTAAAGTGTCCAATTGCGTCTGGATCTCGGTGATAGCCCGTCTCGTATGACAGACGAACAGCCATGCTGAGAATCGAGCCAACTTCTCGAGACGGATCTAGGTTTTGGAGATTCCTACAATGTGCATATAGTGCCAGTGCCTGGACACTAAATTTCTGAGGTCGATAATATTTACCTAAAACAAGACACTGTCCTGCAGCCGTATGAAAACCGCCATTCCCGCCGGAGGACTCGTTTCGTGGAGAGTAGGGCGAGCCCGTATTCCTTCCGATCAGAGAAGCCATGTGACAGATAGAAAACAGCATGGATAGCCAGAGAGGTTTTGTTTTGTCCATATCAGCCCAAAAATCTCGATACTGTCTCTGGAATTGATATGTATGAACAAAAGGGACGATGTAAGTCTCGCCTTGGAAATAGTTCGACAAGCACCGATCAACCTCAATCTTGGGAGGTAGATACTGAGAAATGATCTGATGAAGAGAATAGCCAGTAGATACTCCAAAGATAAGTTCCTCATCTGGCAACGGAGGTTCTGGTTGTAGGACCAGTTCATCGTCCAAGGTAGTTGGAGACCCAACCAAGGCTATTTTCAAGTCATGGATGTCGTCCAAAATCGCTGACCAGTGAGTTGATCCAACATAGCTGTCAGGTATTTCGCTCGAAGCTTCTCCAGAAATATGGCCACCATGAAGCTTATCTGATGAATCATCGAGTCCATCTGGAGCCGCAATACCGACAGTCGATGCTAAATTTTGGTTCCGAATTAAATTGGTGACCAGGGATTCCAGATGCTGCAGTTTGTCCTCGGCAAGAGTATATCGACCAGCAGTTGCAGGTGTTGATTGTTGGTAGCTGCAACTATCCGCATCGTCTTTCTTGAGACAAGTGCTACATGGCTGTCCACGATCGCATCGAACTTTTGCTTTCTTGCACTGATTGCAGACCAGCCGAGTCCGTTTGAAGACTTTTCCTGAAGATGGTTCAGCGGGTCCGTTCAGTCGAAATTTGCTCGTGAATTTAGAGATTTCTGCCATTTATCTCAATTCAATCTGCTGAACTTCAATCCATCATGAGTCTGTTGGTATGGTGGTCGGTATTTGCGGTGGAAGTGATGCCCAACGAACATGAAGTTGAGGAACCGGCACCAGCCAAAGTGCTTCGCTTGAAGCGTTGCTGACTAATGTGGACCCCACCCATCTCCTCCTCCTTTCAGGTTGTTGACCGGAACTTTCTCCTGTGCTGGCTGGTCTAAAGACTTGTGTTTTATGTTAAGATACGTCCTACTTTCGAAACCGTATTAAAGGGTTGTTTGTAATGATGCTCTTGTTTTGTCCGAATGGTATTCTTACGTCCGGTCGATGTCCGATTTTCGTCCGTTCGTTCGTCCGAGAAGTTGATACTTCGTCCGAATGATCACCACAACCATCCATGCCTTCACCCGAAGCTGATGACGGTTCGATGTTTTAGTCAGTCGCTCAATTTTTCCCTTTCAGTCTCTGTAAGCTTTCATTTCTGCTTTGGCTCCTTAAGGAGTCGACTCAATCCCCTTGAGATCTTAAATATTTTTGCGCCACAGTCACCGTTCTTCCTCTTCCTTCAATTTCGACCGCCCTGCCTCAATCAAGACAACTCTAGTACCCAATTTTCACCTCTCGAATATCTCACAATGGGTTGGCTTGCTTCATTCTTCTATTCGCAGTTCTTCGTAACATTGCCTGAACCGACCAAGGACTTTACTGGCCAAACTTGCATCGTCACTGGCTCGAACACCGGTCTTGGACTCGAAGCAGCTCGGCATCTATCCCGACTCAATGCAACTCTCGTCATCCTCGCCGTCCGAAATCAGGCGAAAGGCGAAGCTGCAAAGAAAAGTATACTCGCCAGCACCAACCGCCCGGATACAAGCATCGAGGTCTGGGACCTGGACATGCAGTCATACGACTCAATCAAGGCTTTCTGTGCCAGAGCTAGCACACTCCCTCGACTTGATGCAGTTCTCGAAAATGCCGGTATAATGACGAAGTACTTCAAGATCGTAAGAGGCTACGAAAGTACTGTCACAACGAATGTTATCGGCACGTTCCTCCTTGCCCTAGGGCTCTTGCCGAAACTGAAACAGTCAGCTGCAGAATTCAACATCCAACCTAAACTTTCCATCGTGGCCTCAGACTTGCATTTTATCGCCAAATTCCCTGAGCGCCGCAGCGAGGATATTTTTGAAGCTTTGAATGATGAGAATTCAGATATGTCTATGCAAAGGTGAGCTCCTTCCTCTTCAACAGCATCGAATTGCGAGACATGATTTGCTGATAATCTGCTCTTCAGATATGCGGTCACAAAACTCATTGAAGTCCTCGGCGTCCGCGAGTTAGCCTCGCTTGTCTCCCGAGAGTCCAGGTCATCCTCGCCTACTGTTATTATCAACTGCATGACACCAGGCGCTTGCAAGTCAGATTTCCATCGTGAAATTTCTGGAATCGGAATAATAATCCAGTCTATCCTGGATGCACTCATTGCTCGAACGACTGAGGCTGGGAGCAGAACCTTGGTGGCGGGAGTTGCTGCTGGCGAAGAAAGTCACGGGGCATATATGGCAGATTGCAAAGTTGCAGAGTATGTATTCTTTCGTTGTTGATGTCACATCATGAAGAAAATAAAGACTTTGGCTGACACATTCCTTAGACCCGGGCCACTGGTTCTCGGTTTGGATGGGAAAGCGTTACAAGAGAAACTTTGGCATCAATTGGTTCGTCAGCTGGAGAGCATTCAGCCTGGTATATCGAAGAAAATTTAAAATATTGCTAGAAGAACATGTATGAATATCCATTGCAGCTGCCTTTTTCGGTCATTACCTATTAAATAAACCTGATATGATCGCCGCATGAGCTAACTTGGGATTGTAAACATCGCTTCTCATGGAAACGAGACTCCCAAGGGGTCGATCGTGGTACAAGTTCCATTGAACCTGAAAGTGATGCAACTAACTCTGAATTAACCTGCCCTCAATACATAATTGCACACACGTTGTCTGCTCCAAAGACCGATCAAGCATTCACAACCAGGTTTCAAAGTCACATGACTAAGCCCTTAGGAAGCTGCATGTCTATGAAGTTGGGATATTTTGCCCTCTCTTAAGTACATATATAGCATTACCTTTTTTCCTGTTTGGGGTTGAACCAGCCCTTGAGTGACCAATGAGAAAGCAATCAGTCCGGTTCAGGAACAAATATTTGCATAGACACGTGACATATGCATCAGTCACCTCTTCGGGCGGGAAAGGTGACGTGGAATCTTTGGGGCAAAACACTCGCGTGGACTATAAATCGAGTGTGAACTTGCATGAACATTCAGATTCCTACTACATGATGATTCCAACCTGAAGAAACCTGCTGCCAAGACCTCTCGCAACTCGCATGGGTGATGTCATCAAAGCGAGCTCTGCTTCGTCCAGAAACACGAGTACGAATCTAACTTTATAATAAGCTTTCGCTCGCCGCACGCCGACACAAATTATGAGAATAAACCAACAGGCACGATGACAACAGAGCATATGTCGCCCGAGCAGGCGCGGGCTCTTCTCGATATCCTCAGTCACCATGAAGCATACCAGGAGCTTCGCGATCTCCGCCTCCCAGGCGCCCTTTCTCGCTCTGGAACCCCGTTCAAGACCGATGGCGAGCCTAACGAGATGCCACTATTGCACGCGCTCTTCTCGTCCTTTTTCGTTCCTCTCCCTGGCTTGCGGGATGTGACTCCAGACTTCTATCAAGCCAAGTGTCAAGAGATCATTGAAGAGTTCGCCAAGGCAGATCTCAGCGAGTCATATGAGGCCGGATATATTGGAATTCGGAAAACCTTGGCTACGGCAACTGCGGCTCTGCTGGAAGCTCCAGCCAGAGGGTACTATGGTGGATTCCCAAAGAAGGATCTGAGCAGAACAGGTTCAGCCTACGATACTTCGAAGCCGGAAGATGTGGTGGCGGCATTCCAGGATTTTCTGCAACGGGTCGTTTACGGTACACTTCTCGATGAGATGTTCGTCAAAGCTGCAGAGACCGACAAGTTGGAAGAGCACGATCCACTGGTTCAAGCAGCCCATGAATATATCCTTGTTATTCTGGCGTCTTTCCTTCATTATATTCTCATCATCACTCCGGAAGGTCAGACGATGCTTACGATGATGAAGCAAGCGAATGCACTTGTTCCATACACTGCGATACGACAAACTCTTAAAATCGGGAATGTGGCAACCATGATTAATGCTATGATGAAGCTCATTCTTACCAAGATGACGCTTAACAGTGTCACTACTTTCCTCGGGATCACCAACGCTAGCGATGCTGGTTGGAATCTTCTTCAAACCATTATCTGGACGGTCGTGAACTGGGATACGAACAGTCTCAAGAGCCGCATCACCGAGATTGAGAAGAATAGCGCTGGACCAACACAAAGCCAACGGGAGATCTTGATAGCCTACATGGACAAGGACCGGCTGGAGCACGACAAGTGTCGAACTATGAGCGAGGCAAAATCAGAACCAATTGTTATCACGATCATGGAAGAGTATGGTGGTGATGAACTCAATGAAAAGCAGATCCCTCTTGCTCTAGATTACCTTTCCGCGAAAGTCTCACTCCAAGACAGGAAGAAGATCATCGCAATCCTTTGCTCAGGGCAACCAGATCTGCTCACGCAGGCGGTACGAGAATGCGTAGCGGCTTATGATCCCGTTATACGGGCTCTACATAAAGCTGTTGATTTGAGTGGGACTGTTAGTGATTTCCAGTCCTTCCTGGATGACTTGCTGGCGTTCGCTCCATCAGGCAAACATTCACCGAATGCGAGTGTGGGAGATTTTGTTCGGCTCCTTAGAAAGCACCAGAAGTCATGTCACAGATTCATCCACCAAGTATGCAAGAATGGTCCTGAACTTAGCACCTGGTACAAGGAGTATGCTAGAGCATCGGCTTCACAGTTCAGGGTCAACGACCAGAAAGAGAACACCACAGCTACCAACTCCGGTGGAGCCGGGAAGCTGACATCACATTTGGAACATGCAATCGCGAAGCTTCCAGAGAAACAGAAAGCACAGGTCCTGGCTGAATGCGATGCATATGCTGCCTACCACGCCCACCTCGCTACGACTTCCAAATCAGACATGATATTCGAAGTCGAGCATGAGCCCGCACCGAAAAAACTAAAGAGGGTATTCACGTCCTCGAAACCAGCTACGAGAGAACCATCCCCAACGCGACCTACCCCAGGTCCAGGCATGTTCCTTCGACGCTGGCAAGCATATGTCAACGCAACAGCCATTACACCATCTCAACCAACTGGACCAGTCAGATATGGAGACGATATCGATGTGGTCACAGCGGGGCGAATCCCCAAGACAGGAGCAGCGAAAGATGCGCAGATCCAGGCTGCGGAAGATAAGGAAGTGAGAGACGCGCCGAGGTGCGCGAAGACAATTGAGTTGCTAGCTGCTAGATTCCGTGAGATATTGAGAGAAGAGAGTCATGTATCGCCAGTGGAAGCAGAATTGGCAAAGACGGAGGTCAAGTAGATATAGACCACAGACAAAGATAAAGGAATAACAACAGCATGTGACTTTCCCGCGGTATGCATATGATTGTGGCGTACAGCTAGATCTAGTTCCAGATGGCAATCTTGAAATGGCGTTGGTGTTGATCCTGGTGGTGTGGCTTGCCCAGCAGATAAACTCCGGGACCCTGCATGCAAAAGCTGAAAGCCATCAATATGCCAAGCGAGGATATTTGGTCTAGATCGCCACTTACCTACCGCCGAAAACAATAGATATACGAAAAGGTACAAGAAGGAACTTCAGATGATCTCTCGTCTACTTTAGATCTCTTTACGTTGCGACAATTTGCCAGGCTCGGATTAACGATGATACTTCCTGGGGCATCCATTGTTTATTTCCTATTCCTGTTGGCAGCACCATTCGGAAATGCTGCGGCATCGACATGCACCAAAGTAGCAAGCGTGTCTAATTGCATCAAGGCGATTAATTCAACGTACACCAGAACGAAATCCGCTTCCTCATTTTGCTCCTCTGTGCTGGGATGTACCACCACTCCGACTGTCACTCTTACCGGCACGGTCACATCGACGAGTACGAAGGTGATTGTTGAGTCGTATACTTTTGAAGAACTTGTATGTACCTTGGAATTCTCATTTATTCTTCCTTCTCCTTTTTTTTTTGTGGGACCTCGGGTCGGTGGCTGATTTGTTGCGCAGGGCGACGTCACTTCAACAACTGAGACGTATTCCTATACGGAGACAACTTACGTTGCGTCGGCTACGACAACTATACACCCAACGTACTGGATCGAGTGAGTTTCAAAGACGCAAAAATTAGGAGAGTGCGTCTAATTAAATTCCATCCTAGAAAGTTCGTCGTCCAGACCGTGAAAGCGAAGCGAGACCACCCTCGCGAACTCGAAGCGCGAGCAACCACAACCACTCCTCCGATCTGCCCCTCGACCGTCCAGTCAAAAGCATGCTCCTGTCTGATCAACTGTCCAACAACCGTAACGAAAGACAAGCGAAAGACGATTAAGGAGAAAACAACAGAGACAAGTTATGCCGTGAGTGTTCCCATTCGAGACTGTAGGGTCAAAACTACAAATCGCTAAGCTGACATGAGATATCTAGATCGCGACAAGATTTGTTGACTACACGGAAATCCTGTATGATGGGTACTCTTTCACCGAAACATCCTTCTACATCGACACAGAAACGGAGCTCATTGTCCCAACACACACGCGAACCGTAAAATGCACACCCTCCGTCTCCAACCCATCCTTCTACTTAAAAGCAACCAATGCCGCTCCAGTAGACAACCAATACATTCAAGCATACCCCGATCCAAGCTGGGGATACCCAGCACTCAAATCGCCCAACTTCATTGACTCAAAAGACGCCGCATCAGTATTCTACCTCGACTCGCAATCCCGCCTTCTCAGCAACGGTGTGAACGGCACAGTATACGCCTGGAACGACGGGTTCGGTGATTTTCAGCTATTCTATTTCATGGAGCGGAGGGTGATCCAGCTCGATTTGGAGAGTAGGCTTTTTGCGTATTGTACGATAGACCCGCCGAGTGGGTTGTATGAGGGTGGGTATGGGGAGATGACGTGTGAGACGAGGGGGTTCTGGAAGACGCATATCTTCCAGTGGTGTCCGATTTATGTGGAGTTTTATCACTTAGGTTTGGTTCTGGGGTCGGAGTATAGCCCTGAGACGCCGGACTGTTTGAATATTACGCTTTTGGCTGTGCCGGTTTGTGGGGGGTGATGAACAGGAGATGTTTTGGGGGGAATGTGCTGTAGCTATAGATCCTGTGAGAATTTAAGAAATGAAGAGGCTTAAATTATATCACGCGCCGTAGAGCAATTGACACTGTGAAACTAACTCTGGCTCGGCGAACTGTATTTAACTCTGGCCCGGCGAGACAATTTTCTACTTTCTCTAATATCTAATCAAACAAGCAGAAGGCACCACAGCAGTCAATGAAACTGACACTTGTAAGTTGATCCCTACATAAATTTTCAAATCTCTCTCACAAACATCAATAAGTGGCGGAGTGGCCTATCGCGATGTAAGCTTAGATCCTCCCCCTCATCCCCACAATCCGCTAACTGAACAAACAAACAGTCCCTGCTACAACAGCATGTCAGGAATTCCCTTCGGGGGCGCGAGTTCGAATCTCGCAGGTGTCTGCTTACTTTCTTTTTATCATTTAGGAATTCTTCTCTTTTGCGCATTTTGAGGGAGAAGCATTGGATCCGACATTAATGTTTTGGCGAACTGTGGTTTGGTGTCCGGATGACTCGATGCCGCTTCCCAAGCCTGACTCGTGAATTTTGCTTGAAAAGGAACAATATAAGCAACGTTGCAGGAGACGAATTTTAATTTGTGAATATTGAGAAGATTAACTCATTATCAAAAGAGAATAGATGGAAATTTGTTTTCGGCCTGATGTAGATAGCCAGACTTGATTCGAAATTCATGATGGTAAGCGAGGGAGTTGGGAAGAGTTCAGGAGTCATGAAAAAAGACCGCCCGATGATGAGTTCTACTTATCAAGCTGATGAGTTGCGTCAGAAAGAACGATCTTTGGCTGAAATTAAATGATATTTGTTATTCCGTCGGGCTTGCCTAGATACCCGAGTCATTGCACAATATTCAGATGCATAGATGGATTGCTGCTCAGGCGAAGGTCCAAAATCCGGCTGATGTGGGGGCATTAAAAACATACCTAGGTATTTTTAGACACAATCTCCAATCACTAGACAAATGCTTGAAGTCAAATGAACCTCTGTTCAAATTGAAGTCACTTCCAAACCCTCCTTAGGATAAATTGTGCTATTCGCGGCGATATTGACATCAACAGGGTCCATACCGTACCCACAAATTCGCCACCTCTATTCCCAAAGCGGTAATTTTCCAGCTCTCGGCCGAGCCATCTTCCCGTTTAGGAGATTCTGAATGCCTTCGCCCGCAAAGTCGACCGAGGAGTATGAAAAGAATGGCGAGGACTGGTGGGAGTTAGGGAGGTTTGTGGTTGTAAGTATGTGTTAAATCCGCGATGGTGATTGTATAAGAAGAATATAGATTCCATTTCGTTAACTATCCAATCCAGGAATCCAAATCCAAATCCAAACACGACAACCAACGCATTCCACCAGCTGAACAACAAAACGCCCATCATGTCTTCAAACACAAACACAATTATTCTCATCACAGGTGCCAACACCGGTCTCGGATTCGAGACTGTGAAGGCATTCTGTCAATCAGAAACTCCATATACGATCCTCCTCGGAGGTCGCAGCATCGACAAAGCGGACGCTGCTGCAAAGACAGCGCAATCCGAGTTCCCCTCCAGCAAAAGTACTATCAAGACGGTACAGATCGATATCGAGGACGACGAGTCAATCACTCGAGCTTTCGAGCATGTTTCTGCTGAATATGGCCGTGTTGATGTTTTGATCAATAATGCCGGTACGTCCATCGCAACCCAATTTCATACACGTACACATACATAACAAAAGTACCTTGAGAAAAGAGATACAGAGACTGACGAAACCACAGGCGGTCAATTCGACTACATCCAAGGTCTAAGCACACGTGAAATGTGGGCAAAATCTTGGTCTGTAAATGTCAGCTCGACATTCATCTTCACGCAAACATTCATCCCACTGCTTCTCAAGTCCTCGACTCCCCGCCTGCTCTTCCTCGCTTCAGGCACTTCAAGCATATCCACAGCTGGCAACTCGCCTCTCCCCATCGATTCTCCACCCGCTGCGGGGTGGCCGAAAGAAGGGTTCGCCATCCCAGCATACAGGTCTAGCAAGGCCGGGTTGAATATGGTTATGAGGGAGTTTGCGAGGATTCTGAAGAATGATGGAGTGAAGGTCTGGGGTGTTTCGCCGGGGTTTTTGGCGACGGGGTTGGGCATGGGGGAGGTTGTTAGTAGGAAGATGGGGGCGCTGGAGCCGAGTGTTGGGGCGGGGGTTGTGAGGGCTGTGGTTGAGGGGGAGAGGGATGTGGATGCTGGGTTGGTGGTGAGGAGGGAGGATGTGCAGCCGTTTTAGTTGACTTCGATATATTTTTTGGTTTTTGTTGCATGGATGCATGAAGAATGTTTTCCGAGCAGTCCAAAGGAATATACACGAACGTACAATTTGGCGTTGGAGTGAGTGTCTTGGCACATGAAATTTTTCCACATGCACTTACTTCACTTGCCCGTTTCCAGAGACTGGCAAGCTGTGGCGATCAAATATTATAGTAATCAACTTCCAAGGCCTTCCGATACTTCCTTTTATTTCCTTATTTCTTCAAATTTCATGTTCACCCAGAGAATCCGAGAGTTTTATCTACAGCTCGTGAGTTTCGCCACATACGGACTCGGTTTTTGCTTACCTTCCAATCAGAAATGACTTCCTCGACGTAGCTGAGGAAACAGAGTTTCATACCAAAGTAATACCTCGATCCAAAACTACCTGTTGGTTCATTCACGTTTCCAACCACATACCTAGAGAGATGGAGGATTTCAAGGCATGCCATGGTACGTGACCCCGCAGCTACCAACTCTCTTCCTCTTGCTGCATCTCATTAACCTTGTTCCATAGCTGTCCGACAATTTCCAGCAGTCTGGCTGCTTCCTGCTCTAACTCTGTGGCCTAGGTTTCCACATCGGCCGCTCTCCCTTTATTCCTCCGTAATTGGGAGCTCCAGCCGCTTTCGGACAATCGCTCCATCAAGTCTCTCTTCTCCTTAGCTTCTCTCTGTAGGCCGGAGGCTATTTCTTCTTTCTCGGTTGCATCTTTGATCATCTCTTCGAGTTTTCGTTTAAACTTGTCGCAAGTTTTATCGCTCACTGTTCTTAGACGGGATCGAATATTCCAGAACGGGTTATCCATTCATCATACAAGTGGCGGAACTTACACTTTCATCCTGGATGCACGGGTCGTTCCCCATCCAAGCGTTTTAATTCGTCTTGGGTCTTATCACTCCACTCACGTAATTCCTGCAGCTTCTTTGGTGTCTTTGCAGTCCACCCATGAATTTGTTGCCATTCCAGTTCTTCCCTGTCGTCAAAGAGATTGTTGTCCTTGAGATACTGAGTGTACCGCTTAGAAGCACGCAATCGCCGTACCAATCCTGCTTGCAGCTCTTTGTTCTCAGGGCGTTGGAAGAAACTAGGGACTACCTTGTCGCGAGATTCGTTGTAGAGTCTAGGGTAGATGCATCTGTAGAATAGTAAGACAAGTTCAGATGGATCTAGAAATATATAGGCCATCGGCAACGAGAAATCGTCTCGAAAAGCCCAATCTCGTGCAAGCTGAGAGTGACTGGGTGACAATTGTTTCCTCAACGATAGGACGTTCATGAATTCGGATGAGAGCTTGGGAGCGACCGGTCCAATATCATGGCCAGTAATCCATAACGGGGGTAGAAAGGCATGCTGTGGGACCGTGATCGAGGACACCCAGTCAATGATGCCGAGGATATGAAGCTCGTTATCCACGATGATATTATTGACGCGGGGATTAGGATGAGATAGGAAGAACGAGTCTCCTAACGAATCAGTTTTTAATTCGAAAGTCCTTTGAGCTTCCTTTAAGCGTAGGGCATGAAGTGCAAACTCGTCGTACTCAGCCTCCTCCCGACCAAGTTCTTGGGAAGGCATTTGCCACATGTATTGAAGCAGGTGATATTGCTCCCTGAAGAATTCGTTTGCAGTGGTAGCCGTGGAGCGTGCAGCTGTATAACCATTGACCTGGAGTTTGTTCTTACGCATTGAAAAGGCACTGATAATTTTCGGTCCCAATCCTAGACTCACAGTTGATTGAGGCGTGAAGAATTCTTCCCGAGGAAACATGAAAGTTCATAATCGGGCCCGGATTTCATTCATCGCGCTTGGCATCAACGAGCCCCCTCGAGGGAATTCAAGCCGTTGTAGTTAGGCAAATACATCGACAACTTCGCCGAAAAACCGACGCCGGCAGTCTTCGGAACTATCCCGAAGCATTTTTTCGCCAACGGCCGGCCATCAATGTAATCCAAGACCATGAATACTTGATGCACCGAGGAATCTCTTCGGAGTCGACTACGGCCATATGCGTATACCCGAGGGATATGAATGTCTGTGTGGCCCATTACATATCTATACACACCATATCAGTCTCAAGCAAGCTGGCAGTGATCATTTTTGTAAAGCTTACTGCATAGTATAGACCTCACTGCATACCTTATCCCACACATCATGGACCGCTGGTTCAATGGGAAGCCTGACAAGCCGGGTGGTGCCATCGGAGAAGTCAAGGATGAAACAGACATTGAAGCTGCCTTGTCGCCGGCATCTGACATTGCATGGCAATCCGCCGTTATACTTAGAAGCTAGAGCTCGAATAGCATCTGTGTCGATTGAGCCGATAAATTCATCGCCCTTAAGTTTGCGCTGCTGATCTGTGAGAGGCCTAAGATTGGATGGAGAGGGAGATCGCCACGTATGAAAACGTGGGTGAGATACGAACTTCAGAAACGGTCAATATGGGTAATGCAATATATCTACGGAATGGAAAAAAGGCGCTCAAAGGTTAGAAGCATTGGAATCAGAAAAGATAGGCGTGGTGGACATGGGTGAGTTGTCTAGCATCGATGGTTGGTGATTGTGCTTAAGGCTGGTTGGAGACGGCGATTGACGTGGAATAGGCCGCCTTGGCTGAACAGTACGATAGACGCCTCGACATCTGATAAGTAAGGATGGAAATGGGGTGGACCAACTTGAACGACATTAGTTGTTTGCCTGAGACTGCACAGATTTTGTAGTTAAATAACAAAGCCTGCGATGCACATTTCTCCTCGGGCTGTATTGCTGGCGCTGATACAATGTCAATAGTACTTAGATGCTGGACCTGCCGCTTGATATACCATCCATACCCAGCTATTTATTCACTTCACTTCACTTCGTTTCATTTCGCTGCAACGCCGATCGTATATGGGAATGGAATGGATGGACATAAAAGTCCTTTTTTTTTTTTTTTTTTTTTTAAGATTTTCATTTCTTTGAGGTTATTTATTCCCTTCTTTTCTCATTACCCCCATTCATTCTCCTTGTCTTTCCAATCCAAGATATACACATCAATGCAAATATACAAATGCAATAACCTTTCTTTCTTTCCCTCTCATGTCAATTCCGCGCGGCTATTCCTTCCACCTACACTCTCTTTGACGAATCAATCCAATCCAATACCCCATACCCAGCCGAGTCCTATAAAAATTACATCCCATCCCAACCCAACCCAAGTCAGCCCAATCACCCATCCAAGTTCATCTTTCATACAGCACAATGCTTGTACCTATCTATATACCACCTCCATCCCATTCCATTCCACTCCAAACAAATCCATACAATCCAAATCAAATCCAACCACCCCCCATCTCACAAATCAACCTCCTCACCCCCCTTAACATCCTTGATCCTCTTCCCCTCCGTCCCCCTGGGAGTTTTCAACCCAAAGAAAACAATCATGCTGACACCCAGTACACCCATCCCCCCAATCGTATACGCGACCTCCCTTCCAGCCCACCAATACACACTAGTGAAGAGCAGCGGTCCAATACCTCTACCCAGCTGTCCCCAACTCCTCAGATTACCCAATTTACCACCCCGCTCGTCCTCGCCTGCTTCGAAACTACTGAGTGCGTTGAGACCCGTGACGACCGTCGCGGTGGTGATGGCGAGGAGTGTGGTAGCAGCGTATAAACCACCCACGGTATCGATGCGGGCGAGGAGGAAGAGTGCAAGCAAACATGACACGACGCCGATTCGGACTGAGAGAAGAGGTGGGAGACGTCTAGTAACTCCACCCTGGAGTATTGAAGCTACCAGACCCATGTAACCCAATAAACGACCGTTTCGAGCGGATGTGTATCCGAAGAGATCGTATGTCATGAATGGGAGGGAGAATTCCATGCCTGAGAAGAAGAGGATGAAACCTAGATGGGTGAGGTTGAGTAGGAAATGCGAGTTTGTCCGCACGTGCTTTCCTGGGACTTTGGGGGTTGAGGAGGAGACCATCTTGGCTTGTGTTGCGGATCGAGTTGTAGGTTTTGTTGATCCGTTCGTGGCGGCTGGAGCGCCGTTCAATTTTGCCGAGGCGACTTTACTGGGTAATGTCTCTGGGAGACACAAGTACAGATATATCGTCTCTGTGACAATCAAGAAGAGCGAGAACCCTGCTGCCGTCGCAAAAGGATTTGCTTTAACCGAACTGATGGTGCTTAACCATGCTCCCAAAGCTGGTCCAAATGTAAAGCTGATACTGAAGCATATGCCCACTAACGCCATTGTAGCCCCCCTCTGTTTCTCATCAGAAATATCTGTTGCGATCGCGATGGCGAGTTGGACGTTTCCTTCTGACAGGCCACCTACGACGCGCGAGAGGAGGAAGGTGCTGAAATCGGTAGCACAGACCCAGAGAAGTACGCTGAGAATATTGCCTGTCATGCTGCAGAGGAGGGCAGTTCGACGGCCATATTTATCGGAGAGGGTTCCTATGATGGGAGATGCGAAGGCTTGTAGAAGACTGTAGGAGTGTTAGTCCTGTTATCCACACTTTCCCCCTCAGAGTTACTCACGAGAACAAACTCCCTAGAGCTCCTCCCAGTAATACAATATCATATCTCGAGTCGATTGGTTTCGCGAACGAGGCTTTGTAGGCATTGAGGTATGTGAGGATGTGCGAGAGGACGGAAGGGGATTTATTCGAGCTGCTGAACTGGGTTGGGGCTTCTAGACTGGTGGGGGTCAGTACGGTCATGTATATCTAGAAAGCATTTTATGGGAAGTGTTTCTTACTCTCTATAATATGCCAGCAGAGATGGGAAGAGCGGTAGGATAAATGTAAAACTGATCTATTCGCATTGTGTTAGTTGATTATTAGGAGGGTGCTTGTACCAGGACATACCAAATCCAGTAAGAGAGAGAAGAAGACCACTTTCAGCACCTTCTTCCTCGTTGCTGGATCCACGGGAGCTGCCATTGTGTATTGTTATCTTCTGAGTTCTTTTCTTCCCTGCTCCGAATTCCCAAATACCCAAGCCCTGAAATGTATATGCAGTCGTCCAAAGGGCAATTCAAGCTTGGGATGTGAAGGCCACGCACGTACGCCGCACTCTGTTCAGTAAACACAGCCGAATGATGTCGTCGTCGTCGTAGTCGTCGTCGTAGAAGTCGCTGCGGTAATTGGGAATCAACCCAGGAATAGGTAGGTATGTAAACAAGAAGAGAAGACAAGGCCAGCTCAGCTCAGCTCAGCCCGGCTCTTAAGTAACAAGAAGTAGTAGCGACAGACGGAAAGTCAATCAGCCGGTCCAGTTCAGTTCAGGCCAGCGTGTCCGTTCCCTTTTCCCCTGCGAGTAGAAGTGCAAATAGTAGTCGAGCTGGCGCATATACGACGAATGCAGTGGGTGGTTGATGTGAGGTGGCAGTGGTGTGGGAAGTGGAGGAAGTGAGCTGTGAGGTAGAAGTGGTGCTCAAAGGTGCTCACATCCAGCCCAGCCAGCGCTGGTGCCAGCCCAGTCCAGTCGTCTGTTTCTTTTGAGACGAGAGGCCACGGACGGGGAAGCGGCCGCACAGGGGTGGAGGTGATCCTTGCCCTGGAAGTGGATTTCAATGACGACAATAGCATCAGCCCCGCAATAGCATCGCCAAGAAAGGATGCGGGTGACCAGGAAGATGCATTGGGGAGGCAGGTACTTAATCTGAACTGGGTTTAGGGAGTGAGGAGCTTAGGATTACGAGGATGTTGATTGGATGGGAGGAGGGTTCGGGTCGGGATTGTGCGACTGCTCTGACTGCCGGGTCGAGTCCGAATGTTTGGGTGTGAGGGAGGGTGAGGCTTGGATGCCGAGGCCCAGGTACAGGTTGGGAATGGAGGCATCCTGATGAGGATATGGAAAGTAGTATCTGACTACCTGTAGTTTTGTAGTTTACATGTAAATGTCGATGAGCATGCCAGCCAAGCTAATGTACTACTTTAAACTTCTATCTTAGTTCGAAGCAATCCTGCAAAAGCAATCTCAACCTCCGAGAAAGATTAGAGCCAAATGGCATCATAAAGAAGCAATATACGCTTGACTTGTACAATCCAGCCATACCATGGCGATATCAAGGATGCCACCACCTAAGGTACCTGCTAGGTAGGTAGATCATCAAACGCCAAACTCCACTCCACTCCAATGCAACCACCTTTCCCTCACTTCACTACCTCACCCATTCACGCAGGTATCATAACCACCTTAACACCCCCTCTGACAGCTGCAGTCAACGTCAAGAAATCCGTAAACGGCGCATTATCTCTCGCTTCTACACCCTTGAACGCCTGCAATAACCTCACAGTCGTGAACGCCGCTTCGGTGAGGGCGAATTGTTGACCGATGCAGATCCGTGGTCCGCCGTTGAAGGGTAGGTATTGCCAACTAGTGAGTTCGTATGTTAGCTTAGGTGTCGTGCAAAAATATACAGGAAAAATATGAAAGATAGGAAAAAAGGTTGGTGAGTTTGAAAAAGAGCAAGTTAAAAAAGGTAAAATCTTACCCTGGTCTGAAAGTCTCCCATCTCTCGGGTCGAAACTCATCTGCATCTTCACCGTAGAGGTCTTTTCGTCGGTGCATGACGTATACTTGGTAGTTGATCTGTGTACCTTTCTTGACGAAGATGGGGGATTTCCCATCTGGGCCACCGCCGACTGGGAGGGTGGTGTCGGTGACGCAGACACGGCTGTTTGCTGGAACGATGGGATGGAGTCTCAGAACTAAAACATATGTCAGCCATCCAAAGCCAAATTTCAAAACTCAAATTCCGGTTTCTAGCAATCATCAGTAAAAATGAAAAGGAAAACTCACTCTCGTTCAAAGTATGCTGCAAATACTTCATACTCTTCAACTGTTCAAAACTCGGCCTCTCACCCCCAAGGGCATCAACCTCCGCCTTCAACTTCGCAAAAACATCCTTCCTCCTCGCAAGAACATAGAACAGATAACTCAGCAAACCAGCGGTCGTATCCCTGCCCGCAAGGAGGATATTCAACAACTCATCCTGGATCTTCTTCTCGCTAATATCCTGCTTAGCAAGTTCCTCCAGGAAGACATATCTCTTCCTCCTCTCCCCTCCCTCCTCATCCTTCTCAACCTTCTCATTACTAAACCCAGCCTTCCTTAACTCAACAGCCTTACGTATATACCCCCCAATATACTCATGCACGAACTTGATACTCTCATCCATCCTCTTATCCGGGAAAAGCGTAGCCAGTTTCCCAACTCTGGATTCGACACCCATGCGTTCAGTAACATACGTAAACGCAGTCTGGAACCTCACCCCCCTCTCCCTCTCACCACCATGATCCACACCCAAGCCCAACACATCCGAACTCTTCCCAAACAGGAACTCCGTCGCCGAATCCATAGTCAGCATAAAGAACAACCTCTGCAAATCCACTATCCCTCCTTCCCCTCCACACTCCAACCTAATCCTCTCTACAAGCCTCCCCACATGGCCCTCAAAAGTCTCCAAATCACCGACCTGACTCCTCGCAAAATTCGGCCTCAACAAGCCCCTCGAATCCTCCCACTCCCTCCCATCCGTGCTAAAGATGCCCCTCCCAAACGTCGGTCTAAACGCCCTCTTCCTCCTCGGCGGGAGCTCGAACTCCTTGAACTGCGTCGCCAGGACCGCTTTGATGTTCTCCGGCTCGGCGGTGTTGATGATGCGGGAGCCGAGGAAGAGTTGTGTGAAGGTGTAGAGGGAGGGGCCGAAGTTTTTGTACCGTGAGACGATGGTCTCCATGAAGAACCCATCGCGGGCGAGACGCGCGTTTTGGAGGAATATGTCGAGCCCGAAGATCGGGTCGGTGTGAGGGTAGGAGGGAGGGGGTTTGCACCTGTGTTTGTGGCGGATGATGCGGCGGCGATGGAAGGTGATGAGGGTTTGGGTTAGGTGGTAGATGATGTAGAGGGAGGTGAGTGTGAGGAGGACGAGGGTTGTTGGGGATTGGTTGTCGATGAGTGTTGACATTTTGATTGTTTGCATGATTGTGGATGGTGGATTTGATGGGTTGACGGGTTGATTATGACGAAGTGAAATGGTGGATGGAAGTAAGAGAAAGTTTCGGAACCTCAAAGGTGAGACGAGTGTCCTTTGATATATATATCACAAGCAAAACCCGCTCAGGATATCAAACTTCCACAATGTGACACCGTCGGCTGAGAGTGAGACAGACTAGTCGAGCTGACTTCAGCAGTAGCGAGAACGTGGTAACTAATAGGAGCGGATATAGGTTGCTGA
This sequence comes from Cadophora sp. M221, assembly GCA_017366145.1. NCBI lineage: Eukaryota > Fungi > Ascomycota > Leotiomycetes > Helotiales > Ploettnerulaceae > Cadophora > Cadophora sp. M221. Next base: position 32,523 of record JAFJYG010000534.1, read on the forward strand.
TACCTTTCGTCACAAACAGTCAGATATCAGCTGTAAGCACTCGGAGTTGGTGAGAAAGTAAAGGGAGATCTCACAAACCCAAAGAGAAACAATTGTAGTCATGGGAGCGGGGAAGAGTTGAAAGCAGGGTCTTGGGATTCGGAAGTGTCAACGCGGGGTGTCCGTCTGGGCGAAGCGAGGTGAGGAAGGACCGAGGAGCTAAATAGTAGGTACAGGAACTGCGGGGGATGTGAGACAACAACGTGACTGTTGTACGGCATTCCTTCGTATTCCTTTGAAAGTAGAACACTACCTAGGTATGTGGTGACCGGTGGAAGTACGACACTTCCGTATATCCGATAATCCGAATAAAATGATACTTCTCCATTACCGAGATTCGCATTATCAACGCTCGATGCTGCGTCTAGCAACCCGGCAAGAGACAGCCGAGCGAGAAAACCTAGGTCTCACTCACTTGACATCAAATCTCGCAAGATGCCTCTGAACCGACTCAATGAGAATATATTAGGTTTCAACTTACCTTCGTACAGCAACTGCTCCGAGTGGGTAAGAGCTTCAAGCTTCACGGTATTCGCGGCATGCGTGAGTGCCGTGAGGTGGCATTGTAATTTTGGATACAATAACAAGCTCGTAACTCGTAACTCGTACTTCACCTCGGGTACCGGTACCTTGTGAACGAATAATAATAAGTATGAAAGGTATAAAAGAAGGAGAGTGAAACTTATCACTTCCATTCAGCATGAACAAAACTTGGAAAGAAAGACGATCCATATCCATATATCCACATCCATGGATATGGGATAAATATCGGAAACGCAAACTCCTGCCGATATCCCCTCCTCTCCTCGCCATACCTACAACTTTCATCTCTCCTTACATCTAGCCCATACAAAGCCGATTTACCTATCCATAATCCATACTCCACATTCCACACAGGACCACACTCCAGACATACTTAGGTAGGTGACCTGCAAGCTCTCGGCCCAATTTGGACTCACGACCATCGGAGCCGATGCATCACATGTTATATCCATCCGTCTGACAACAGCAATCCCAAGGTAATCGATATGACGTTCTAATCTCACCTCTTCTCTCGATTCTAGCCAAACCTCGCTTATCCCGTCTCATCTCATCTCATCAGCTCTCCTTCTCGTACAAGCAAGTTAACGGACTGCCCAGCCCATCTCACCTCAACACCTCTTCTCTTCTACTCTGCTCTTCCATCAGACCTCCCATCCATCCTCCTAAACATAAACAGAAAAACTAAAACCCATAAACCACCACCCCCATCTTCTTCCCATCCACAAATCTTCATCATCCCCTCCCAATCCAAATCCAAACAAATCCAAATGCATCCCACCCCTCCTCCCACTTGCCGCAGAACATCCCAATAAGCCTATTCCAGCAAAAAAAAAAAACTAACCATGTACACTACCCCCTTAGCCAAACCAAACCCCCTTCCCAATCCTTTCGTTCCGTTCAGGCTATCATGTTCCAGCCCATTCCACTCCACTTCAGCACACCCACAAGACAAAGACAGACTTAAATTAGAAAAGCTTTAGTGGTAAAGGTGATGAATTATTGAAATGCCATTAATTTAATAGTAATTCCTACTTACTGGTTTTCTTTCACATCAAAAAAAAAACGTCGTTTGAAAGCTTGACGATTAACGTTTCACGGTTGAGGAAACCCATTTGGCGGTCGGTCGAGTCTCACTTAGAGAATATGTGATACAAAGCACCCCTCTGAAAAATTCACAAAATTTAGGATGATATGCGCCTGGAGATCCCGATTTGAAGTCCTTCGTCTCCCCCATTCAGTCCACCTACCTACGGCCGCAAAGCGAAGCCCTCAAAAAATTGCCCGATACCTTCATGATCATCAATCGACGTGATCAGAGAAATATCTGCACCAAATATTAGCGTTCTGCAAAACAAAGCAACACAACAAGAAGAGAGTTAGAGACGAACATTGATCGGGCCGAATCACAACCATAGCGCCCTCATTCACATCGACGCCATACTTCTCATACGCCTGCCCATGGCCTGAGTTGTAACTCTCGTCATCTACAAAAGTTTTATGGAGATCTGAAGAAAATTTATTAGTCAGTGAAGTCCGGTGTCAAGAAGTGAAAATATACCTCGCATCCCCCATTTCCCTGTCGCAGGCCAGAAGTACTCCGGGATCTGTTCTTGTTCCATCTCCACTCTCTTTCCGTGGTAGACGACAATGGGCTCGATGAAGCTGTCGATATCCGCGTTTGGTAGTGTGAAGCGACGGACTGGACCGTTTTCTGAAGAGAGGAATGTCGCCAGCTTGAGGAAGTCAGCGTCAAATTTCCCAGGACAAGCACTTCTATATTTTCAAGCAAAGGATAAAACATACCTTCTCCAGCCTCTCAACACATCCCACAACTTTAACATCCCCCGCAAAAACCACAATCCTCCACCTTCCATCCGCCGGCAGAGCTCTCACAAGTTGCATCGCCCTAGCATCACAGAACCTCACGACCTGCGCACTAGGAAAGCGCATACCGACGGTCAAACCCTTCGCCAATGAACCCGTACTCCTCTCGCTAGACGTGATCATAGAATCCTCATATCGTGCCGTGAGGCCGGCGGTGTATTTCCCGCCTTTGATGAACTGCTCGCTGAAATACTGGGCCGAGTGGCCGTTCGTGTCGTCGACTTGGGAGGAGAAGAGTTTAGACCATGAGCGGTCGAAGGCGATTAGGTCGGCGGCTACTTTTTCGCGCTCGATGTTATAGGTTTTTAGGAGGGTTGGTGGGGCCTGTTGGGGTTGTTGGTTAGTACTTGTACTTCTTTGTTCTGATTGTCGAGGGATTGTGAAAAGTTATATGGAAGGGAGCTTACTCTTCCTTGCAAAACAGCAGCTAGCTTCCAGCCAATGTTGAATCCATCCTGCAAGCTGACATTCATGCCCTGTCCTGCTTTTGGGGAGTGGGTATGACATGCATCTCCTGTTAGAAATATACGGTTATCTTTTGAGAAATGATCCGCGAGACGTTGACCGATTGCGTAGGCTGACCACCAGACTGTCTCTGCGAAGTCCATGCTGTAAGGCTGGAAAATCTGACGGGCTGCATTGTGGAGATCATCTAGTGTGACTTGTTTGACAACCGTCCCTGCTGGTAACTGGATATAAAAGCGGACGAGTGAACCGCCTTCGCGGGGGATGATCTGGTATGAAGTTAGTATTCAATTCCAGCATGTTCTCCCAAGATGAAAAGTGGAGATTGACGACTTCTGGACAGGATTCTATGCATTTACTCACCATAAGATTCCCATATTTTGATCGAAGCGAAGCTTTGCGTCTGATATCTGGGTAGTTGGTTCTGGGATAGATATCCATGACGCCCCAGACAGTGTCTGTACTGTCGCCTACCATCTTGAAGCCAAGTGAGCGACGTACTTGACTATGAGCCCCATCGCATCCCTAGACACATTAATCCCGTTCAAATTAAATTTATCTGATGCTCTGTCACTTACCAAGACATACTTCGCCTGTAAGACCTCATCCTTCCCATCCCTACTCGCAACAACCGTTACAGGATACTCGCTCTCGTCTCCAGCATCCACACTCTCAACATCCACACTCCTAACCTCATACCCATAATCCACCCCCTGACCATTAGACCTCCTCATATCCTCCAAAAAGAACCCATTAATAATCGCTTGATTGAGAATAACATGCGGCTGATGCGACAGTCCAGGCATCGTATCAGCCGCCCTACTCATCCTCACCAACTTCCCCTCACCATCCGAAGCCCAGAACGCCACTTCGAGGACATGATACGCCTCTCGTAGGAGATCTTCAGAGAGACCGAGACTTTCGAAGATTTCGACAGTTCGGCATTGGACCCCGTCTGCTTGGCCCATTTTCATGGGCCCGGGTCGCTTCTCGAGGATCTTGCAGGTTATGCCGTGGCGGGCGAGCCAGACTGCCGCGCAGAGACCTGCGGAGCCAGAACCGCAGATTATAACGTCGAATTTTTGGGACATGTTGAAATTGGGTTGCGGGAGTCTGGTGAGCTAGTCAGGTGTTTAGGTGTGATGAACGCCGCCTACTCAAGGACTTCCATACAAGAAATGTAGACGCCGGTGGTGAATGGCAACTTTCAATTGAAGTGTTGTTTTGATAAAGCGTTGATGAAGCGTTGAAATGAAACCTCATGCGTGGTATTGAGATCTCAGATATTAAATCCAGATCGCTTGACATAAATATATTCAGTATTTCGTAAAATATCTCCTCGGCGTAGACTACGCCGATGCCCACATGCCCACAAAGACGATTTCGCTCTTACATTTGTCCACAGCGGCAAATAGTCAACAGAGGGCGTAACCAGCTCGGGAGATATTCACGGACTTGAAGCAGCCACTGAGAGATTAATAGAGACTGTCTTTCGGGCTTGGCTTTGTATTGTTAGGAACCTGTAGGGTCATGAATAGCAAAGATATTTGCCTCGTGATGCGGGGTGCGGGGTAGAAATATTGAGATGCGGGACACTTGGCGCGGCTTGTGAGATGCTGATGCGGCATTTTAGGGAGA